>PVJL010011737.1:0-41001 GCA_004026885.1 Lyroderma lyra
TACCATTTGACCCAGCAATCCCCCTTCTGGGGATCTACCCAAAAAGTTGAAAACCTTTGTCCACAAAGACTTATGTACCCCAATATTCATTGCAGCACTGTTCACAGTGGCCAAAACATGGAAACAACCAAAATGCCCTGCAACAGATGAGTGGATAAAGAAGCTGTGGTACATAGACACAACGGAATATTACTCAGCTGTAAGAAAAGATGAAATATTGCCATTTGCAACAAAATGGATGGACCTGGAGATCATCATGCTTAGTGAAATAAGCCACACAGAAATCACAAAGAACTGTATGACTTCACTCATATGCAGAATATAAAACTGAAAGCAACAAAGAGAAAAGAAATGAACAAACAAACAAATAACCCATGGACACAATCAATAGTTTAATGTTTATTTGGGGATGAGTGGGTTAGGGAGGGGAGAAAGGAGAGGGGATGGGAGAGGAGGGAGGGGAAGCTTAATATAAGGTGATGGAAAGAGAAGTCACATTAGGTGGTGAACTTATTATACAACAAGATGACATTGCACTGTAGAATTGCAGGCCTGAAACCTATGTAATCCTTGCTAACAGGTGTCATCCCAATAAGTCTAACAGTAAAAATGAATTCAAAAAAATAATAATAATTTTGAAAAATAATACATAGTAACTTTGAAAAAAATAAATAAAAAATACGTTATTGGTCAATGGTTTGGAAATAAAGAGATTCTGGACAATGAAGAATATGGCTAACCAAGTCTGTGTGCTGATAGGTGAAGTCCTGTGAGAGTGTCAGCCCACAAAGACAATTTCATATTTTGTTGTAGATATTATACTTTGCATATTACAATTGCAGAAAGTGAGCTAGTAAATTTTGAAGGGTCACACATCTTCAAATCCATTTCCATAGAATAATTTTTCAACAGAGATATTATATTCCCCTTCCTCACTATAAGAATTGTGACAAATGTACACGTATTGCTGTTTTAATTCTAGAATTTGAAGGTTGGGTTGATGATAATGACACAATTTCTTTTTGGCAATACTACACGCTGAAGCTTTCTGCCTTATTTGAAGAATAGGCTTTCTAAGTATTTTCAGCAGCAAATTTAAGATTATTGCCCTCACTTATATTGTTTATTTTTATCTTAACTCTCTTGTCGAATTTTCTATTTCACACAATCACTTGGGAAAAAAATAACCAATATATCTTGGATATAGCAGTGTTGAAAAGGAGCAATTAAATTGGATTTCATGACAACAAAGGCTGAATTTCCATTTATATTTCCCTTAATTGCATACCAGTTAAGTGGAGTGTATTTTGCTACTTATTTGACTACTTGAGAGTTCTCAATAATTTGTACATAAAATTCACCGCTTTCATAATTATAATAAATTTTTATGAATTTTACTCTTGCAATAACATTTATGTATACATCATACATACACTCGATTGATACAATTCCAATATGTGAAGCATGTTCCATGCTATAGTTAGGGTGTGAACCTAAATTTGAAAAGTTTGTGGTCAGATATTAACAATAAATTTTCATAACATATCTTGTTCTTGTTCCTGAGATTAAAATTGATGGCAGCCTATAGGATCTCACTATCATTAGTAATGCAGAATAAGTTCAGATAAGTTAAAAAAAATATATAAGAATTCAGGTTATCAGTTCCAAATATCAAGCTAAAGACAAAGACAAATGGTAGTTTTTCACTACTTTACAGTGCTGAGCCAAATTCTGGTATAGACCAACTCATTGTTCCTATATTCTGTTTTTATTTTGAAGAGTTCACAGAAAAATAAAAATTCAAGAATTAGAAAAAATAGCGTTCTTTTTGTAAACACTTTTTTAAAATTAAAATTCAATAAACAGCACACACTTAAGTGTACACTTGATATATTTTGATGAAAGTACTCCTATTTTCCTATGAAACCATCACCAAAATCAAGAAAAGAACATATCTGTCCCAAAAGCCATCTGTGCCTCTTATTAATTCCTGCCTCCTGCCCATCTTCACCCTACCACTACCTATCCCTGGTCCCCACACAACCAGTAATCTTTCTCTTGTCACTATTGTTTACCTTGCATGTCCTAGAATTTTACACTAATTGAATCAAAATGTGTACCTTCTTATGGTCTCGGTTCTTTCACTCAGCATAATTATTTTGAAATTAAGTTATGTTATAGTGTGTAATAGTAGCTCATTCTCTCACATTGCTTAGAAGCAATCTGTTGTATGGAGATCTAACTGTGGTTTTATCCAATCACATGCCAATGAACACTTGGGTTATATCATTTTTTGGTTATTACAATGAAGCTGATATAAATATTCATATGCAATTCTTTGTAGGAATATATGCTTTCCTTTCTCTTGAATACATACTTAGAAATAAAATTGTTGGAACATATAACTCTATGTATCAATATCAAATTGTTTTACAAATATGCTGTACCATTTCACATTGTTACTAGCAGTATACGAGTACCAACTGCTGTTTGAAAAATTCCATTTCTGGCAGCTATAAGAGTGAGGACATGTTTTCTTGCTAGCTTTCATCCTGGAACTTAGTTCTTAGAGAATGATACTAGGTCATTGTCACATGGACTCCCATCATAAACCCTCTTACAACACAGCTGCTACCTCCTCAAGGCCAGAATCTTTCCCATGCTTTGAATATCTGACTAAGTCTTGGCATGGTCCCTTTAAAAAACTCACTTAATTAGATCAGGTCTCCCCAGGATAATTTCACTTATGTTGCTTCAAAGTAACCTAATTTGAGACCTTAACTACATCTGTGATATCCCTTCACTGGTGTCATATAATGTAGCTTAATCATAAGAGTGAATCACTGTCTCCTAGAAAATGGTAAATAATTAGAACTAAAAGTTAGTTTTTTGAAAAGATTACTAAAATTAATAAAACTCCACTTAGATTGTTCAGGAAAATGAAAGCAAGATAAAAAATAACAAATATCAGGAATTAGAGAGATGACATCATTACAGAGTATACATTTAATACAGTTACATATACAGAGGGTGCCAAAAAATGTATACCCATTTTAAGAAGGGAAAAAACTGCATTAAAATGATAATAATATATACCAATAACAAAAGACGAATACAAGTTACACTTGACTTTTGCAATTACACGAGATGCTCAAAGTAGTTAGCATCAGCGTCCAGATACTTCTGATTATGGCAAACTACTGCTTGAGCAACGTTGACCAAAGTGTCCATTGCATTGCTGGACATGACGTTTCAATTTCTTGATGAAGTACTGCCAGTGCGGCCAGTTTTATAGAGTACACCACATCTTTTAAGGTCCCCCATAGGTAGAAGTCAAGAGGTATCAAGTCAAGAGAATGTGGGGGAAACTCAAACAACATTCTCAAATTTCCAATACCACTTCAAATATGATCTTGCACTCCTCCAATAACAGCTGTGCTTCGGCCATTTTCTTTGACTCTCCTGCCCGTCCCACAGTGACACCAGCATTCACTTGATTAATGTCATCTTTTGAGTGAATGTCATACTGCAGATTGCTACTGTAATTCCATTCAACTATGAAAAGTAATACATAGATAATATCTCTAATAATGTGTATATATTTTTGGCACCCCTATTAGTAAGGGAATATGATGAAAAATATATCTAGCTTTTATATCCAATTTGATAATCTCTGATTTGGTTTGTAGTATTTAGACCAATTATATTTAGGGTGATTGGTGTGGTTAAGTTTAAATCAATCATCTTATTTGTTTTCTATTTTTCTATCTGTCCTTTATTCCCTTTTCTCATTTTTCTTGCCTTCTTTTGTATTTAAAAAATGCATTTTATGATGCTATTTTATCTCCTGTGTTTGGTTATTTTGAGAGTTAGTGTAGGTTTATAGTATTCATCTGTAACTATCACATTTTATATTCATAGGATAGTATACCATTTCACATTTAGTCTAAAAATCTTACACTAGTATATTTTCTTTCTTAACTTTTGTTTTTGATGTTTTCATTTTACATATTTTAGTAAACCTATACTACATTGTTATTACCTTTGCTTAGCTATTAAATTATCTTTATAAAAATAGATAATGAGAAAAAATCTTATTTATTTGTCTACATAACTTTTGTCTTTGGTGTTCTTTATTCATTTATATGGATCCATATTTTTATTTAGTATTATTTTCTTTTCACTTAACTCTCAACATGCTCTGTAATGTGGATTTGCTTGTAGTTAATTCAACTTTTGCATGTTTAAAAAAGTCTATTTGATCTTCATTTTTTTGTTGCTGGGTATACAGAATTCTAAGTAGATACTTTTGTTATTCTAAAGGTGGTGGTACATTGTCATCTTGGTTGCATTGATTCCTAAGAGAAATCTGTTGCCAATTTATCTTTGACTCTGAAGTATTGTTTTCCTCTTTCTCATTTCATTTTTTTATTCATCATTGTTTTAAGCAATTTAATTATGATATCCCTTGATTAATTTTCTTTGAGTCTCTTTTACTTAGGGTTTAGTTGTTCCAGCTTTATTAGGGAATAATTGACAAATAAAATTATTTGTTTTAAAATGCACCATGTGATGATTTAATATATATATCCACTGTGAAATGATCACCAAGATCAAGATAATTAACACATTTATTATCTAATATGGTTAACATGTGTGTGTGTGTGTGTGTGTGTGTGTGTGTGTGTGTGTGGTGAAAAGATTTATTCTCAATAAATTTTATGTATACACCACCATACTATTAGCTATAGAGTCACCATGTTATACATAAGACCTTTAGAAGTTATTTATCTTATAATCAAAAGTTTGTACCCTTTGACCCACATCTCCCAACATCCCCCAACTGCTAGCCTCAGGAAACAACCATTCTGCAATCTGTTTTTATAAAATTGACATTTTTCTTTCAGATTCCATATGTCAGTGATACCATACAGTATTTTTCCTTCTTTATCTGACTTATTTCTTTATTTGTCTGGCTTAAGTAATAAAAAGATCATTACCTAACATAATGCCCTCCAGGTTAATTTACCTCATCACAAATGGCAAGATTTCCTTTTTTTTATGGCTGAGCAAAGTTCCATTATACATATACATGTTAGTATATATATAATCACAATTTAAAAAAAAATGTTACCAGCATTAATTTAAAAAAATATTTCTCCTTAATGGTTTTAGTCAAGAATGAGAGTGCAATAATATAGAAAACCCTAGATTTATTTGTTAAGCCATTACAAAGACAAAACAATTATCATCTGAAATACTTTGAGGACTTCATCCCAATTTCACTTGTTCTGCTATAGAAACTGTCCTAAGAGGCTGGAAATTAAGGAATATAACCTAGGGGGTTATAACAGAACAAACTAGTGAGATACTATAAAAGGAGCAAAAGCTATCCAGAGCGCTTGTGTTATTGTATCGGTGGTAGTCTGTGTGGCTGGGATGTTTCCAAGGAGGCTCCCTAGAGGTGACTAAATTAATCTGTGTCCCATATTAGCAAAAAGATACTTACCTCTATGGAACATGAGAAGAGACCAGGATTTATCTGAGATCTCTTTGTCTTTGTAAAGAGTAAGAGCATCCTTAAACCCTAAAGGGGCATATCTTAGATTTAGGCCCCCTCTCATCCAGTCTACCTAAACTTCAAGTGCCCATGCATTTTCACCACATAGCCTTGCTAGGTTATAGAAGATGCATACACTGAAAACAGGAATTTTAAGCCTGCTTAGAGGGTACATAGACACAGAACATTTGAGGGTAAATTATAAACTACATGAACCCTCTTGGTTAATTCACCTTGTTAATGAAGGTCACACTTTCTTCTGCTGGTGACAATTTGTCTCAGTATAGTATGTTTCAGGAAAGAACTGGTTCAGGAAAGTTTTGGAGAAGAAAAAATGCTTTCATCAAGGTCCACTACACAGCGGAAAAGGCACCAAGTTCTCTCCCACAGTTATGAGCAGAATGCCAAACTGACGTAAAATCATTTGCAGTGATCAACATCTGCATCCTTCAACTGTCCAGCAACTGCTAGTGTATTGTCTACTTCAATCCCATCTTTATAATCTCTTATTGAGATTTTTTTATCAATCTTCTATCTGGACTGCAGCCATGTTATACTGGCTGCTCACAGACTGAGAAAGCATTCCTTCTAATTTCTCCAATGTGTCTTGCCCTTCTGTTATTAAATGGGATAATCCTTCTTCATAGGTATAAAATGTAGAAATGTCCCCTACCCTTGTTCATGTGCTTCCACATCATATTATTTTCCATCATAATCATCTGAACTTTTGTCCTTAGGATCTGGATGCAAAGCTTAGCATTCACACATGGCAGTGAACATTGCTTCAAGTGCTGATTTATCAAAGAGGCACAACTCTAAATGAAGCAATAGGTTCAACATTATCATCACCATCTTTCTCTTCTTTATCAGAACAGATTCTTCTGACCTTTTTCCAAATTTAGTATTCACCATAACATACAAATGCTCTCATGAATATGCATATGGGTCCCTAGACTTCTCATGCAAACTAATGGTGGAGTATTCCAGTGAGAATCTAGTCCAGAGCTGTCTAACCAAGACAGAAGGGTTTTAGTAAAGCCAAGGGTGCCAATCCCAAGGCTTTTCCTGTTCAGCACAGACTCAGTATCTGTCTGCTGCTGCCAGAGCTTCATAGCCAACTCTGGTGGCAGGAAACTTTTAAGGAAGCTCATTGCAGCAGTGAGCTCTGAGACACATGCTGGGAGAGAGCTAAATAACAGAAAATCCACAGCTTTGGTACATATACACAATGGAATATTACTCAGCTACAAGAAAAGTTGAAATATTGCCATTTGCAACAAAATGGATGGACATGGAGATCCTCATGCTAAGTGAAATAAGCCAGACAGAAAAAAACAAAGAACTGTATGACGTCACTCATATGCGGAATATAAAACTGAAAGCAAAGAAAAAAGAAATGAATAAACAAATAACCCATGGACACAATCAATAGTTTAATGTTTATTTGGGGACGAGTGGGTTAGGGAGGGGAGAAAGGGGAAGGGGTAGGAGGCGGGGGAAGCTAAATATAAGGTGATGGAAAGAGAAATCACATTAGGTGGTGAACTTATTATACATCAAGTTGACAATGCACTGTAGAATTGAATGCCTGAAACCTATGTAATCCTTGCTAACAGATGTCACCCCAATAAGTCTAACAATAAAAATGAATTAAAAAAAAAAGAACAGAAAATCCAGCTTGCCATGTCCCCCACAGAAGTGGTGGTAATTACCCTTTACCCCATATCACATTTCTTTATGTATTCAAAGTTTCATCTTATTCATAGTTTTGTATCCTTTTGTCTTTTTGATTCATGTAAAAGAAACTCCTTCAGTAATTTCTGTAATGCAAGCTTTGTGGTGGAATATTCCCTCAGTTTGTATATGTCTGGAAAAAGTCTTTTTACTCCTTCATATCTAAAGGATAAATTTCTGGTTATATTATTCTTGGCTGGTAATTTCTCTCTTTCAATAGTTCGAATATTTGATTCCACTCCTTCCTGGCTTATAAAGTTTGAGATGAAAAATATAATGATAATTGAATGGGCTTTCCTTTGAAGGTCACAGTCAATCTTTTTCCTGTTTGCCTTGAGAATTCTTTCTTTGTCATTAATTTTTTACAGTTTTAAAATAATATGCCTTAGATAAGGCCTTTTTAAATTGAGATACTTAGGTGTTCTGTTTGCTCCTTGGATTTGAGGATCCAGTTCTTTCTATAGGTTTGGGAAGTTTTCATTGATTATTTATTTGAATAGACTTTCTGTTACCTTCTCCCTTTCTTCTCCTTCTGGTATACCCATTAGTCCTATATTGCTCTTTCTAATGAAGTCAGACAGTTCTTACAGTTCCTTCTTTTTTTTTTTCTCTCAACTCTTTCTCTTTCTAGCAATATCATTTCTAGATTTCTATCTTTGATATCACTAATTCTTTCCTCTATCTGGTCAGTTCTATTTCCTAAGCTCACTATTTCATTCTTCAATTCTTTTATTAAGTTCTTTAGCTCCAGAATTTCTATTCGGTTCTTCTGTAAAGTTTCATTCTCTTTAGCAAAGTATTCCTTTTGTTGATTGGTTTTATCTGAGTTCATTAAATTATCTATCTGAGTTGTTTTGTTTTGTGCTTTTGTTTTTGTTTTTGTTTTTTTGCATCTTGTTGAGTATTTTTCAGAACTACAATCTTGAATTCTGTCCTTGAAATCACGTATTTCCATGTCTTTATTTTCTGAAAATTTTTTTCTTTCTAAGCTGCCTTGTTACCTTAGTTGTTCATAGTATTTGATGAATTATTTCTATGTCTAGTTTGTATTTCTATTTCCATTTCTCTACTTACATTTTTATTTATGGGAGTGAACTCTGCAGCAGATTGATAAGATTTTTTTCTCTTATTTTCCAGTAGTTGGCATTTGAGCAAAAGTGTTTTATTTTCTCTTGCAGTGCTCTGGTTTCTCAGATCTTTGCTGGGAAGTGGAAAATGACTTGTATTCCCTGGGGAGGCAGGCCTCTCCTCTATGATGACCAGGTGGCCTCTATCTCAGCACACCACCCCTGTGGGAGAATATTGTGGGTGATGGGGTTCTGAGCCCCTGAAATTCTAGTGCCGCCCCTCGCAGCCAGAAACAGTGCTGCACTGCCAAAGGTATCTCAGGTGCCCCTGCTGGGATCAGCCACAAAAGGTGAGTACAGGGTGTGCTGGAAGAGGCTGCTGGTGTGTTCGTGGCTTTATTTTTCTTTCAGTAATGGGGATTGCTAGATCTCAGTTGACTAGCCTCTGTGTCTCCACCCTTGTCATTGGGATTAATGCAGTGTGCATCTGCAGCTCAGAAACTCTCTCTCTAATTCTCAGGACTATAGTTTTCTGCTTTGTAAGTTGACACTCTCTGCTACAGCTTCTTTTGGGGCCCCATGCTAGTTCTGGGAAAGTGTGAGGAGGTGAGCTCTGGGAGGGTAGATAGAGGTGGCCAGGCTCCATGGCTTTGTTTTCTGCCTGGCAAAGGCAGCTGCTAGAACACAGATGTTGTGCTTATACATTCAGTCTCTGCTGTAATCACTGGGTTCAGCCATATTATATGGGGATCACTCAGGCAGGAATGTTCAGAGGAACACTGAAGTTGCAGCCTCAATCCTCATCCCTCCCAGAAATGCAATGTGTTCCAGGCTGCATCCACAACTGCCATCTCTGCTCTTCTGACTTTCCTCCTCCCCTGTTCACTCTTATTCACCCACTTTCAGATGCTTTAATGCACAATCTATCAGACGTGTTTGTGTGTTGCATAGAGAATCAGTTAAATTATAACTGTTCAACTTGTAACTTCAAGGGAAGAGATCAAGGGAACCCCTCATGCCAGCAACCTTCTGATGTCATCTTCATTCATTTTTTGACATACACTTAAGTTGCTTTCATATCTTAGTTATCGTGAATAATGCTGCAATGAGCATAGGAGCGCAGATATCTTTTGGAGATATTAATTTCATTTTTTTAACTATATACCCAGAAATGGGATTGCTGAATCTTACTGTATTTCTATTTTTTAAAATGTTTGAAGAACTTCCATACTGTTTTCCATACTTGGGGTTCATTGCTACACTTGTGTATATGAATTTATAGTTTTATCAAAGTTAGAAAATTTTTATCCATTAATTCTTCAAATAGTTTTCTTCCCTATTTCTTTCTCTTCTTTAGGAATTCCAACCACATGTGTATTTGAAACTGTACCATTGCTTACTTATCCTGTGTTATTTTTAACAATTTTTTTTCTCTGCATCCTTATTTTGGGTAGCTTTTATTACTAATTTTTTTTATGAAAAGTTCAGTGTGCTCTTAATTATCTCCAGTATGATTTTTCATGTCAGACACTAGATTTTTTTATCTTCCATTTCTCTACTTAACATTTTTATAAACATATAATAAAAACACAATTACTGTTTAATATTCTTATGTTAATTATAACATCACTGTTATAATTAATAAAGAAAATTGTGTCTTCTGAGTCAATTTTGATCAATTGATTCTTCTCGTGTGTCACATCCAGCATGACATGAGCAGTGGGAAAACTGGAAGGGTGACGTGAAGTGATGAAAGACAGTAGCCAAATTTATATTACAAGTGGGGGCAAGGGGCCCCAACCTCATGGGCCGGGCACCTCAAATTGGGCCAATACATAGCTTTTATTCGATAGAATGAGGTATGCCTTTACTCATATACATAACCCCAAGGAATGGAGTCATTGTTATTATAAAAACATCCCTTAAGGAAGGGAATGGTTGAGCTCATCCCATCAGATATCAGGCTAAGCTATACTGGGAAGCAAGGCAGCCATGGGGAAAGAGATTAACCTCAGAGAGGGTGAGGGTCTGTGCCTCACCTCTGTAGAGCTTGAGCTCTGTCCTGATGGCCCCTATGTGACTGTGCCTGTCTTAGGTTGTTCCTTGCTTGAGGAATCTTACTTGTTATTGACTAATCAGCCATCCTCCAGGGCCATACAGGGTGATATGAGGTGTGTGAGTGAAGGACGAACAGTACCCTCTGGAGAGGGACAGTTCTGTCTCCTAGATATTCCATGTCTCTGTGATCTCCACATTTAGCTCCTGCCTTAGGATGTCATGGGGAATGTGTGGGGGGACAGACAGGTCTGCAGCTATAAGGCAACACTCATGTTTCACACTTTTCTACTCCTCACAAGTCTGCTAATTTTTTATTGTCAGAGATTGTGATTTCATCTTATTGAGGACTAGACATTTTTATAATTCTATAAATTTACTGTGTTTTGTTATGGGACTAAGTTGTGTTACTTGGAAACAGTTTGAACCTTTCAAATTTTTGTTTATAAATTTTTTTTAGGTGAAACCAAAGCTATGCTTAGTCCAGAACTAAATTACTCACGCTATGAAAACAAGGCCCTTTTGTGTATTCTACTCAATGTCCCATGAATCTTCAGGTTTTTCAGTGTGGTTGATAGAGTCATCACCATCCAATCCCTTTAGTTCTTTTAATGACTCTTTCCTCAGGCTTGGGAATTTTCTTCACATGCAGGCACACCCTGATTACTATACTGTTCAATATTCAAGGTTTCCAGAGTTCTTTATCTGTTCAGTTTTCTTCTCTCTAGTACTCTATCTGGAAACTCTAGGTGCCTTGGTTTCCATGGACTCTTAACTTGGTCTCCTCAGCTTAAGGACTCCATAGCATTCTGACTGGGATTTTCCTTCTTGCAATGCAGCTGGGAATTCAATCACATCAATAAATGGAGTTAACTGCAAGGATTGCCTTGTTTGTTTTCTGTCTCTCACAGAGCACTGGCTTTTTCCTAATGTCCAGTGTCTTGCAAAGCATTTTTTTTTACATATTTTGTTCATTAATGGTTGTTTTAGGCAGGAGAAAAAAATTCAGTCTTTGTTACTGCATCTTGGCCAGAAGTGGGACTCCCTGGATTTATTAGTATTATTATTTTTAATGACATTAGTATCCTAGTAAGAACAAGCCAGGCACAATAGACCATCATCAAACATTTCTCAAATATAAAAAATATATGTTTTTTTCTTTTTAATAAATTTTATGTAACCAGTCTCATATGCATTCTATACTAACTTCCTGGGGTAACCTCTAGGAAATGTAATAATTGGCAGGTCACAATTTACTTATTCTTAAATCCTGGTCATCACTGTTTTACTACCATCAAAACCCATTCCACAATCTTTATATTAATTTATTGCCTGGAGGCCAAAGGCCTTGATAACACAGTCTAGGAAAAAAAGTTTCCTCTTTTTTAGGACATAATAATGTGATTTCTTTAATAAATTTTAATAATCAAATAATAATTTCATCTATATTACTATGTTTCATTTCACATTACTCTAAATATTCTTATTTTCTTTAAAAAACTTCTTGGTTATTTTTTCAGCTAAAACAAAATATTTAACATTAAAAATTTAATGCTAAAGATTTAGCATTAAATATAATATTTTTTATTTAAAATTTGGAATTCCTTCACCATAGAAAAATTTTACTTATTGGACTAATTTTGCTTAGTGTGCATAGGAATGTAAGAACTAAGTGACTGGGAAATTTTAATGTAATTAGAACTAAATATGCAAAAATTAATGCTAGAAGAATACATTAGGAGAAAGAATAAGCAGAGAATGATGAAGCAATTTCATGAAACTCCCAGTTGCTGCATATTTTAAGATAAATAGATTGCTTATTAGTATAATTTTAGCCATACTAAGCAAAATGTTCACCATTATGTAGATATTTCCTAGTAAAAAATGGAATAGTGTCTATGTTAAAATAACAAACAATGTTGTTTTGTAGCTGTTAGTAAGAAATATGTATTCAATATAAACTTGTATAACTTAAACATTATGTATTAGAACATCTCTACATATATGGTACATGACCACTGCAGAGATAACACAGAACATACTCTGCTCCTTAGTGTACACATGTGATTTACGTTTAGCTCATGTAGATTTTCCATTTACTTAAAATATTAAAAATCTAGGTAAGGCTTTTTCATAATAAAATGTCAAGCAAACATAAGCAATGACTATTACATTTTAATTTAATGATCTTGAATAGAAATTTACTGTAAAATGCTATGCATCTTGAGATAGAATTTAGTTGCACTGCATCAGGAAAAACAATAACAGAAAATGAATAAAGCAAAATAAAAGGCAGGAAAAAAGTGCAACCCAAGAGTACTGAGCTTAGATATCAAAAGCTGTTAGGGAGATACAGAAACAAACCTGTATCAGAATAAAATCACATGCAAATACACCAAGTTCAAGGAAGGCTGGACCAGAAGGCAGAAGAGAGCAAGAAGCTAACTTAGGCAGTTTAGCTTAAAAGAAGTATAGACTTGCTCATGCTCCTGCGACAGGTGTTCCCATGGTGCTCATTGCTTGGGCATGCACTTATCTTAAATATAGGTGTTGTAAAACTGGCAAATACAAAGTAAGAGCCTGGAGTAAAAGCTACCATTATAAATGCTTATTACATATTTTTGTCCTTAATTTTCATAACCACATTGTGAGGTAGGTGTTATTATCCCCTTGCTATAGATGAAGGAAACTGAGTCTGAAAGTGATAAATTGACTCATCTGGTTTACTCAAATGAAAGTAGCAACCTAGAATTCAATCCTGGGCCTGGGTATTGCCGGGCATTTTAAATTTTCTGTGACTGATAGTGATTGAAAGTGATGTGTCAGGGTTTTCCAGAGAGACACAATGGAGGAATTGGCTCATGTGATTGTGATGACTTGCAAAACTGAAATTTGTAGAACAGAGTTGGTAGGCTGAAAGCTCAGTCAAGAATTAATGTTGCAGTATTAAGGCAGGATATCTTCGTCCCTAGGAAACCTCAGTTTTTGCTCTCAAGGTTTTCAACTGATTGGATGAAGTCCACTCAAATTATCTAGAGTCAACGCCTTTACTTAAAGTCACCTGATTGTAGATGTTAACCACACAGACAAAATACCTTTATAGTAACATCTACATTAGTGTTTGATTAAATCATTGGGTACTAAGCCTAGCCATGTTGACATACAAATCTAACTATCATACTGATACAGCACAATAATTTCTCAAAGTACATGTTAAGACATTCCTAGGAATAATATATAAGGAAGATTTTCAGGGATCTGTGAGTCACCAAGTCAAAGAACTGATGGGTATTCATGACAAACTTTTTTTTTCTTTTTTGTAAAATCTCTTTACAGATAGACTGTTTTTTTATTTTGCCCTCTTGCATTGTTTTACTTCCACAAGCATTTGACTTCTATTCTCTTTTTATACCGAGTCTGATACCCTCATAAATAGCCATCTAGTTTTTGTGCTTTCTAAAGTGATACAGTAAGATTTTTCTGATATTCTGTGTAGGTAATCTAAGAAGATATGTCATGACATCCTTTCTC
The DNA here is from genome assembly GCA_004026885.1 of Lyroderma lyra. Taxonomy (NCBI): domain Eukaryota; kingdom Metazoa; phylum Chordata; class Mammalia; order Chiroptera; family Megadermatidae; genus Lyroderma; species Lyroderma lyra. Next base: position 13,948 of record PVJL010011737.1, read on the forward strand.
CATGATATAAAATACCACTGTTGAATTTTCACTGTATTAGAACTTGTTAATATTCCTCTAATTATTTATTTGTATAAATAAATAAATGTTGTTTTTAAGAGAGAGAGAAAGAGCAAGTGACAGAGAGAGAGAGAGAGAGATCTTTTTAACACTGAAATTCAGTCATCAATGAAAATTGCATGTATGAAGTATAATATTCCATGTCCTCTATGGGGAGAAATAACAAGTTTACATGTCCCATTTCTTGACAGTGTGAATTTTTCTATATTGATTTCCTGATGCTCTTCTTGAAGTGATAATTGGCCAAACACTAATATACTGGCATAATTTCTAAATGCCATAGAGCATCTGGAAATAAAAGAGTTCTCAGAAAATATATTTTTTATTTCCTTCCCAAGTTTCTGTTTGTACATTTTAACCTATTAGTCACACTTATGAATAGAGCACTAAGTCCATTGATGAAACAAACATTACTAAATGATATTACTGTTTCATTTTGTGTCTTCAGACAATTGATTCAAAATTAGTGAACAGCATTTCAAGCCTCATAAAAACAAGGCAATAGTCGAGATACACTTGGAAAATCATCAATTTAAAAGCAGAAATTAGTTTTATTGTAACTTTGAATTGATAGATAAGAATAACATGTCTTTAAATTATTCATTCTAGCATTATGTTAAATTATTCTTTCACTAACCTTGGTTTAGATGTTTCCCAAATATGTCCCTTTGAGCTCATTCTCTTTTTTCATTATGTTAGTCAAATTTGCAATATTTAGACTTTCTAAATAATTTTCTCCATTGTTTAACTTACTGTTTTATTTTGTTCTTTAGTTTATTTTCAGTATTTCACATTACCAGTGATCTTCCATTAGTTGGTTACAATATCTTGAACATCCTCTAAGTATCCAGTGAGATAAGAAAATTAGAAAATGTCTCTGGCATAGACTTTTAAAAAAATGTAATATTGTGGCAGAATCATTTCAAAATTAATTATTTCAGTTTGTTTATTACATCTTAAAGACCTAAACTGGAATTATTCTTTCTTAATGATGTCATCGCACTTTTATTAGGAGTGGGGGATAGAGGGAAATAAATAATCCAATGTGAATTTAACTTTGCAGAGGTATTTTCCTGCAATCAACAACATTAACACTTGTCAGTGAAAAGCACGAATATCTATGCAGGATGAAATAAATGAAGGTTATATACAACTTCATGTCAGTTCTGGTTAGGTTTGTGGACAGTGGGTTCAGCTCAGGCCAGATTTTGCTGTCAAATAAGAAAAAAGTTTTTCATTGGTTTTGGGTTTCAGAATTGTGAATAAGGGATAGTAAACCTGTATTAACCCAAAGTTAGGAGTGGAAACTTGATATCTAAAGTGGTTAATACAAGTCAGGGGTAGAGAATTTAAACCCAGACCTGTCTAGATCCAAAGATCTTTTTTTGTTATTGCTCTCATTGAACCTATATTAAGAATATATGCATATATATTCTTTAAGAACAATTAGAGAATTGAGTTCACCAAGAAACACTAAAAATAAAAGCTTTCAAAAATTATGCAATATTGAATCAGTATTTTACTTTTGAACAGTTTTCCATTGTGATTACGAACCACAACACCATAGGGAAGGTTATTTTTATGTGTTTTAGAATTTAGTTTATATTCAGTAAAAAGAAAACTCATACACTCATAAGGAAACTTAGCTTATCTAATTTCAAACAAACTCAAGTTGCTACCAAAAGGTTACTTAGACACTGAAAGTTTGATGCTATTAATAGATCAGATTTGAAGGACACATGGAAGCTATTATTTTCATGGCAATCCATATAGGCTGTTGATTAATTATGGTTTATGTTCATATCTATTCCCATCCCACAAAAAGCCCTCACTTTCTCAAGCTAACAAAAGAATGTAAGCTATTAGCAGGTATTAACCGGATAGGCTTGGCATGATGACAATGCAGAGTTGCCTGGGCAAGAGAAGCTGTCAAAATACTGCAAATACTCTGGGAAGCTACTTAGCCAGAAATTTGACTAGAGTTTTTAGAAAAACATGATGTTATCCTGAATACCAGATGCTGCATGCTAAAACTTTTGATCCAAGTAATCCTCTTTTGGAAAGCCAAATATAGTCCCTGTGTGTTGCAATCAGCCAAAATTTTCTACATTTACCAAATACCCTTAGGTGAACTTCCCATAATTATACCACAAAAACAAAAACAAAAAAATATATAGAGAGAGTAATTCTAGTGGAATGCTTTAAACTGGAAATAAGTAATATTATGACTGTTTACAATGAAAGTTTAGGTGCAATTCATACCATACGTTCTAAAAACTGAGCTCTTAAAAATCACTAAAATTTCTTCTCCTGTGCTGCCATCCTCAGTTGATGAGAAGCCACATTATGAAATAATCCTACATAACAAAACTTTATCGTCAAATTCATTGAAGATTTGGCAAGAAAAAAAATTTTACCCAGAGTTTTCTTTCTTTCTTTTTACTATTAGTTTCAGGTGCACAAAGCAACATAATGATTAGACATTGACACACCTCACAAAGTGATAACCCCAACATGTCTACTACTCACCTGACACTGTACCTAGTTATTACAATAGCATTGACTATACTCCCTATGCTGTCCTTTACAACCGTGAATATATATACATATATATACATGTACATATGTATATTTTTAAAATTTATAGTTGATATTCAATATTATTTTATGTTAGTTTCAGGTGTATAGTGCAGATTTAGGCATTTCTATAATTTATGAAGTGATGCCCCTGATAAGTCTAGTACCCATCTGACACTATACATAGTATTTACAACATTATTGACTATATTTTCCATACTGTATTTCACATCCTCATGACTATTTTGTGACTACCAATTTGCACTTTCTAATCCTTTCACCTTTTTCACCCATTGCTTCAATGTCCCTCCCATCTAGCAATCATCAGTTTGTTCTCTATACCTATGAGACTATTTCTGTTTTGTTTGCTTATTCTGTTTTTCAGATTCCACATGTAAGTGATATCATATGGTATTTGTGTTTCTCAATCTGACTTACTTCACTTAGCATTATATCATCTAGGTCCATTCATGTTCTTGCAAATGGTAAATTTTAGTTCTTTTTATGGCAGAGTGATATTCCATCTTATAAATGTACCATAATTTCTTTATCCGATAGTCCACTGATGAGAATTTTGGTTGACTCCAAATCTTGGCTAAGTGTTGTAGTAACATAGGAGTGCATATATCTTTTCAAATTAGTGTTTTGGACTTGTTTAGATAAATATTCAGGAACGGAACTACTGGATCATAAGGTAGTTCTATTTTTAATTTTTTGAAAAACCTCCATACTGTTTTTCACAGGGTCTTCACCAATTTGCAGTCCACTAACAGTGCACAATGGTTCCTGTTTCTCCACATTTTCACCACACACTTGTTGTTGGCTGATTTATTGATGACAGGAGTGAGGTGGTATCCCATTCCATGGGATGTCTTTCTGTTTTGTTGATGGTTTCCTTTGCTGTGAAAAAAAATTTAATTGGATATAGTCCCATTTGTTTATTCTTTCTTTTTTCCCTTGCTCAAGGGGATATATTAGTAAAAATATCACTAAGGATAATGTCTGAGAGCTTACTTCCTATATTTTCTTCTGGGAGTTTAATGGTTTGCAGTCTTACAGTTAAGTCTTTAATCCATTTTGAGTTTATTCTTGTATGTGGCATAAGAAGGTGGTCCAGTTTCATTTTTCTGCATGTATCTGTTCAGTTTTTCCAGAACCATTTATTGAATAAACTGTCCTTATCCTCCTTCCTTTGTCATAGATTAAATGATTCTGTTCCATTGATCTATGTGTCTGTTTTCATGTCAATACAATGCTGACTATGGCAATTATAGTATTATTTGATATCACCGTGATACCTCCAGAGTTGTTCTTCTTTTTCAAGATTGTTATTGCTATTCAGGATATTTTATGGTTTCATATAAATTTTAGGATTATTTGTTCTAATTCTGTGAAGAATGTCATTGGTGTTTTGGTAGAGATGGCATTGAATCTATAGACTGCTTTGTGTAATATGGACATTTTAACTATATTAATTTTTCTTATTTATAAGGAAGGTATATATGTTTTTATTTATTTGTATCTTCTTTAATTTCTCTCTTTAATGTCTTATAATTTTCTGGATATAGGTGTTTTACTACCTTGGTTCAATTTATTCATAAGTTTTTTTAATGTAATTATAAATGGAAAATTTTTCTTAATCTTTCTTTCTACTAGTTTATTTATTTCTTTTAATTCATTTTTATTGTTAGACTTATTGGGGTGACATCTGTTAGCAAGGATTACATAGGTTTCAGGCATACAATTCTACAGTGCATTGTCAACTTGTCGTATAATAAATTCACCACCTAATGTGACTTCTCTTTCCATCACCTTATATTTAGCTTCACCCCCTCCTCTCCCACCCCCTCCCCTTTCTCCCCTCCCTAACCCACTCGTCCCCAAATAAACATTAAACTATTGATTGTGTCCATGGGTTATTTGTTTGTTCATTTCTTTTCTCTTTGTTGCTTTCAGTTTTATATTCCGCATATGAGTGACGTCATACAGTTATTTGTTTTTTCTGTCTGGATTATTTCACTAAGCATGATGATCTCCAGGTCCATCCATTTTGTTGCAAATGGCAGTATTTCATCTTTTCTTACAGCTGAGTAATATTCCATTGTGTATATGTACCACAGCTTCTTTATCCAGTCATCTGTCACAGGGCACTTTGGTTGTTTCCATGTTTTGGCCACTGTGAACAGCGCTGCAATGAACATTGGGGTACGTAAGTCATTGCGGACAAAGGTTTTCACGTTTTTTGGGTAGATCCCCAGAAGGGAAATTGCTGGGTCAAATGATAACTCCATTCCCAATTTCTGAGGAAACTCCACACTGTCTTCCACAGTGGTCGTACCAGTTTGCACTCCCACCAGCAGTGTACCAGAGTTCCTTTTCCTCCACGTCCTCTCCAGCACTTGTTATTCCTTGTCTTGTTGATAACAGCCATTCTCACAGGTGTTAGGTGGTATCTCATTGTGGTTGTGATTTGCATTTCCCTGATAGCTAATGAGGATGAGCATTTTTTCATATGTCTGCTGGCCATTTGTATTTCTTCGTGGGAGAAGTGTCTGTTTAGTAATTCTGCCCACTTCTTAATTGGGTTGTTTGTTTTTTTGTTGTTAAGTCTTATTAGTTCTTTATATATTTTAGATATTAGACCTTTATCTGATGTGTTATTTGCGAATATTTTCTCCCATTCAGTTGGCTGTCTCTTTGCCTTGTTGATGGTTTCTTTTGCTGTGCAGAGCTTTTTAGTGTGATATAGTACCATTCATTTATTTTTGCTTTTACTTCCCTTGCCTTTGAGGTCAGGTTCATGAAGTCTTCCTTGAGTCCTAGGTCTATAAGTTTAGTACCGATGTTTTCTTCTATACATTTTCTTGTTGCAGGTGTGTTATGAAGGTCTTTAATCCATTTTGAGTTAATTTTTGATTATGGAGAGAGATCACAGCTCAGGTTCATTCTTTTGCATATGTTTTTCCAGTTTTCCCAGCACCACCTACTGAAGAGGCTGTCTTTTCCCCATTGTATGTTTTTTGCTCCTTTACCGAAAATTATTCGTCCATAAATTTGGGGGTTATTTCTGGGTTTTCAGTTCTATTCCATTGGTCTATATTTCTGTTCTTCTGCCAGTACCAAGCTGTTTTGACTATTGATGCTTTGTAATATAAATAGACGTCAGGAAGTGTAATGCCACCAGCCTTATTCTTTTTATGTAGTATTGCTTTGGCAATTCGAGGTCTTATGGTTCCATATGAATCTAATAATTCTTTTATCTATTTCACGAAAGTATGATTGTGGGATTTTGATGGGTATTGCATTAAATCTGTAGATTGCTTTGGACAGAATAGCCATTTTAACAATGTTAAGTCTTCCTATCCATGAACAGGGGAAATTTTTCCACCTCTTAAAGTCTGTTCCAATTTCTTTCAAAAGTGTCTTATAGTTTTCTGTGTATAAGTCTGTCACATTCTTTGTTAAGTTAATTCCCAGGTATTTCATTCTTTTTGTTGTGATAGCAAAAAAAAATTGACTCCCTCATTTCATTTTCTGAGGATTCATTGTTTGTATAAAGGAATGCTGTTGATTTTTGTACATTGATTTTGTATCCTGCAACTTTACTATATTCGTTAATTGTTTCTAATAGTTTCCTGGTGGAATCTTTGGAACTTTTTATATAAAGGATCATGTCATCTGCAAACAGTGACAATTTGACCTCTTCTTTCCCAATTTGAATACCTTTTATTCCTTTCTCTTGCCTGATTGCTGTGGCTAGAACTTCCAGTACTATATTAAATAACAGTGGTGACAGGGGGCATCCCTGTCTTGTTCCTGATTTTAGGAGAATAGGCTTCAGCTTTTCCCCATTCAGTATGATGTTAGCCGTGGGCTTGTCATATATGGCCTTTATTATGTTGAGATACTTTCATTCTATACCTATTTTATTTAGTGTTTTGATCATAAATCGATGTTGTATCTTGTCGAAAGCTTTTTCTGCATCAATTGAAATGACCATATGGTGTTTATCTTTTATTTTGTTTATGTGGTGTATCACATTGATTGATTTTCATATGTTGAACCATGCTTGTGTTCCTGGGTTGAATCCCACTTCATCTTGATGTACGATGTTTTTGATGCATTGTTGTGTTCTGTTTGCTAATATTTTGTTTAGGATTTTTGCATCTGTGTTCATCAGAGATATTGGTCTATAGTTTTCTTTCTTTGCATTGTCTTTGCCAGGCTTTGGTATTAGGGTAATGTTGGCCTCAGAGAATGAGTTAGGAAGTATTGCTTCCTCTTCAAATTTTTGGAAGAGTCTGAGGAAGATAGGTGTTAATTCTTCTTTGAATGCTTGGTAGAACTCATTGGTGAAACCATCTGGTCCAGGGCTTTCGCCTTTAGGGAGATGATGGATAGTCGTTTTAGTCTCTGCGCTATCAATTGGTCTATAGATTATCCAGTTCTTCTTGGTTCAGTCTGGGTAGGCTATAAGTTTCTAGAAACTTGTCCATTAATTCTAGGTTGTTAAATTTTGTGGCAAAAAGTCCTTCATAATATTTTCTTATAATCCTTTGTATTTCTGTGGTATCAGTGGTAATTTCTCCCCTTTCATTTCTAATTTTGGATATTTGTGTCCTTTCCTTTCGTCCTTTGATTAGTCTAGCCAGGGGCTTGTCAATTTTGTTGACTTTCTCAAAGAACCAGCTCTTCGTAGTATTGATGTTTTCTATTGTCCTTCTGTTCTCTAATTGGTTTACCCCTGTTTTAATTTTTATTATTTCTTTCCTTCTGCTGACTTTGGGTTTTGTCTGCTCTTCTTTTTCTAGGTCTTTAAGATGGGATGTTAAGATGTTTACTTGTGATTTTTCTTGTTACTTAAGATAGGCCTGTAGTGATATAAATTTCCCTCTTATTACTGCTTTTGCCGTGTCCCAATAATTCTGATATGTTGTATTTTCATTGTCATTAGTTTCTATATATTTTTTAATCTCATCTTTTATTTGTTCTTTTATCCAGTCCTTTTGTAATAAGCTGTTGTTTAATCTCCATGTATATGTGTTTTTTTCTGCTTTCCTTTTACAGTTGATCTCCAATTTCAAAGTTTTGTGGTCTGAGAATACACTTGGTATGATTTCCATCTTCTTGAATTTGCTGAGGCTACTTTTGTGTCCCAGCATGTGGTCTATCTTTGAGGATGTTCCATGTGCACTAGAAAAAAAGGAATAGTCTCTTTTTGCTGGATGAAGTGTCCTGTAAATGTCAATTATGTCCAATTGGTATAATGTGACATTTAGAGCTGATGTTTCCTTATATATTTTCTGTTTGGATGATCTGTCCATGGCTGTTAGCGGGGTGTTTAAGTCTCCTACAATGATTGTGTATTCATCAGTTTCTCCTTTCAAATCTGTTAGTAGTTTTTTTGTATATTTTGGTGCATCCTGTTTGGGAGCATATATATTAATTAGTGTCAAGTCTTCTTGTTGTTGTATTTTGCCTTTTATCATTATGTAATGTCCATCCTTGTCTTTTACTATCTTTTTTAACCTGAAGTTTATTTCAATAGATATCAGTATGGCAACTCCTGCTTTTCTCTGGTTACCATTTGCCTGAAGTATTGTATCCCATCCGTTCACTCTGAGTCTGTGTTTGTCTGTGTTATGGCTGAGGTATGTTTCTTGGAGACAGCATATGGATGGGTTCTGTTTTTTAACCCAGTCTGCCACTCTGTGTCTTTTTATTGGTGAGTTCAGTCTATTAACATTTAGAGTGATGATCAATATGTGAGGGTTTCCTGTGGTCATTACTTATTTCTTTCTTTGTTTTTTGTTTTATTTTTGTTTCTTTCTTTGTTGCCCCAACTTTGTTCCATTTTTCCTGATGTTTTGTTTCAGGTTGAAGAGCCTCCTTCAGTATTTCTTGGAGTGCTGGCCTTGTGCTGGGAACTTCCCTCAGCTTCTGTGAGTCTGAGAAGGTCTTTATTGCAACTTCATATCTGAAAGATAATTTTGCTGGATAATTTATTCTTGACTGTAAGTTCCTCTCTTTTAAATTTTTGAATATTGGATTTCAGTCTCTTCTGGCTTGTAGAGTTTCTGCTAAGAGATCTGATGCCAGCCTGCTGGGTTTTCCTCTAAAGGTTATATTTCCCTTTTCCCTGGCTGCCTTGAGAATTTTCTCTTTGTCTTTAGTTTTGGACATCTTTAGTACATATGTCTTGGAGAAGATCTGTTGGGGTCCAGGTATCTAGGGGACCTGTTTTCTTCTTGAACTTGGGATTCCAGATCTTTCCATAGGTTTGGAAAGTTCTCATCTACTATTTTTTTGAGTGTGCTCTCTGTAGAATGTTCTACCCTTTCTTCTATTCCTATTATCCTGATGTTGTTTTGTCTCATGGAGTCAGATAGTTCTTGCAGAGTTCTTTCAATCCTTTTGGTTCTATATTCCCTCTCTTCCTCTTTCTGAGCTATTTCCATGTTCTGATCTTCTATATCACCAATTCTTCCCTCCTTTTCGTTGGACCTGTTTCCTATGGCAGTTATTTCGTTTCTCACTTCTTTTACTGTATTATTGATCTCTCGCATTTCCATCTCAATCTTCCTTATGTTTTGAATTTCTTTGTTAAATTGTTCCTTTTGTTCATGGAGTTCCTTTTTCGTGTCATTCGTCTCATTTTTTTATGTTGTTTATCTCGGCCATGGTGCTCTGCCAGTATGTTTTCAGTTCTCTCAGTGCCTTTAGAATGGCTACTTTAAATTCACTGTCACTTAGTTCAGAAACTTCTAGGTCTAAGAAGCTGTCTTGATGAATTTCCTATTCTTTCTGAGGACTTTTATTTTTTAAGGAATTCATCCTGTCTGTTGGGTTGTTCCTCTTTGACATGAAGGCGGTATGTTCAGGAGTAGTGCCCAGAAGCCCAGATTGGTACTTTTGTGGTGTCTTGCTGTAGGGCAGACATGGGGGGGTGCAAGTTTTGGGGAGAGAGAGGGGTTGTTTATTTCTTATTGCTGGTCTCCTGCTACGTTTGGAGGTGGTATGTATCTCTCATGTTCCTTCCACTTCCTGTAGTTACTTCATTGGCTGGGTAGGCTGTAGGAAAGGGGAGAGACCAAGAAAAGGCACACTGGGGCAGTTTCACCTTCTGCCTATGCTGGGGAAGCTGGGTGATGAGGGCGAAGGCTGCTTCTGCTGGCTGGGGTGAATGCTATAAAATCCACCTTTCTTCCCAGGCCTGCTCCCACTGCCAAATGTTGGGGCAGAGTCTGCAGGCTCTCACTGCTTTTGGGACCCAGGGGCACGTGAGCAGGTGTATGCACAAGTCCGAAGCTGTGGGTCTGACCCTGCGGTAGGAAGGAAGCTGGTTCACCTCTGCAGCGGACAGTAATGGGAACTGCAACCCCGGGCAGGAGCTGCACGTGCCCTCCTGGCAGCTGGCCTGCCTCTGCAGCGGCCGGGAATGGGAAATGCAGCACCCTGCAGGTGCTGCGCGCACTGCACCCCGGCAGCCCGTCTGCCTCCTCAGCGGGCCAGGAATGGGAACCACAGCCCCGCGCAGGAGCCACGCCCGCGCGCAGCAGCTGGTCTGGAAGAGAAGCCACAGTCCTGTGCAGGGGCCGCGGGCTGTACCCGCGGCAGCTGGCCCGCCTCCGCAGTGGGCCGGGAACAGAAGCCGCAGCCCTGCACAGGAGTCGCAGGCGCCTGCACTGTGGGTGCCAAGGAAGCCCAGAGCTAAGGTATCGTCTCTGCAGTTCAGAGTCCTCGCTCAGCCCTGCTACCACTCAAAAGTTCCAAAGGCTGGCTCCCAAGCTTTGTCCCCAACTCGCCACTTCTGCTAGTTTATTATTGATGTAAAATATTCAACTAATTTCTGAATATTAATTTTATATCTGACTACATTATTATATTCTATCATCAGTTCCAATAGTTTTTTGGTGAAATCTTTGTGGTTTTCCATATTTACAATTATGTCACCTGCAAACAATAACAGCTCTACTACTTTCTTTCACATTTGGATGCCTTTTACTTCTTTTTCTTGTTTGATTGCTACGGCTAGAACTTTCAGTACTATGCTGAATAAAAGTGGTGAAAGTGGGCATCTCATCTTGTTCCTGATCTTAAGAAGAATGCTTTTAGCTTTTTCCCATTGAGTATAATATTAGCTGTATGTTTGACATATGCTGGCCTTTATTATGCTGAGATATGTTCCCTCTATTTCCACTTTGCTAAGTTTTTATCATAAGTGGATGTTGGATTGTGTCAAATGCCTTTTCTGCATCTATTGATGTGACTATATAATTTTTATTTTTTATTTTGTTTGTGTAGTGTATTGCATTGATTGATTTTTGGATATTAAAACAACCTTGCATACCAGTAATGAATCCCACTGGATCATGGCATATAGTAAAATGTATTGCTGAATTCTGTCTGCTAATCTTGTTGAGAATTTTTGCATCTATGTTCATTAAAGATATCAACCTATAGTTTTCTGTTTTTGTAATATATTTGTCTGGTTTTCAAATCAGGGTGATGATGGCCTCATAAAATAAGCTTGGAAGCCTTGCCTCCTGTTAAATGTTTGGGAATAGTTTGAGAAGAACTAATTCTTTTTTGGAATGTTTGGTAAAATTTACCTGTGAAACCATCTAGTCCAGGACTTTTGTTTGTTGAAAGCTGGTTGATTAGTTATTCCAATTTTTTAGTTGTGATTGGTCAATTTAGATGGTCTGTTTCTTTTTGTTCAGTCTTGGAAGATTGTATGCTTCTAGGAATTTATTTCTTCCAGATTGTCCAATTGGTTGGCATATAGTTGCTTGTAGTATTTTCTTAAAATATTTTGTATTTCTGTGGCATCCATTGTCATCTTTTCTCATTTGTTTTACATTTTATTTACTTTGTTCCTCTTTTTCTCAATGAATCTTGTTAAAAGTTTGTCAATTTTGTTTATCTATTCACAGAACCAGCTCTTAGTTTTAGTTATCTCTGTAATTTTTTAACCTCAGTTTCATTTATTTCTGCTTCATATTTATTATTTCCTCCCTTGTACTCACTTTGGGATTTTTTTGCTATTTTGTTTTTTTGTTTTTTTTTAAGATACCTTAGGTGTAGGTTTAGACTGTTCATTTGAGATTATTTCTGGTTCTTTGTTTTGTTTTTTTTTTTTAATTCATTTTTATTGTTAGACTTATTGGGGTGACATCTGTTAGCAAGGATTACATAGGTTTCCGGCATACAATTTTACAGTGCGTTGTCAACTTGATGTATAATAAGTTCACCACCTATTTCTGGTTCTTTGGATATGCCTTCATTGCTATGAATTTCCCTCTTGGGACTGCTTTTGCTGTGCCCCATAGATTTTTGGATCATTGTGTTTTTATTTTGTTTGTATCATGGTATCTTTTTAATTTTTCCTTGATTTCATTTTTACCAATTCATTATATAGCACCATGTTATTTAACCTCCACGTGTTCATGTGTTTTTCAGGTTTCTTTTTTTTTGTAATTGATTTCTAGTTTTATACCATTGTGACAAGAGAAGACACTTAATGTGATTTTAATCTTCTTAAATTTATTGAGACTTGTGGCGTAACATGTTTATCTTCCTTGGAAAATGTTCTATGTGCACTTGAAAAGAAAGTATATTCTGATGCTTTGGGGGTGAAATGCTCTAAGAATATCAATTAAATTCATCTGATCTAGCGTGTCATTTAATGTTGCTGTTTCTATATTGATTTTCTGTCTGGATGTTCTGTCCATTGATATCATTGAGGTGTTAAAGTCTCCTACTATGATTGTGTTACTGTTGATCTCTGCCTTAGCCAATATTTGCTTTACATATTTAAATGCTCCTTTGTTGGGAGCATAAATGTTTACCAGAGTTATATCCTCTTCCTCGATTGTTCCCATTTGTATTATATAATGTCTTCTTTGGCTTTTATTATAATCTTCATTTTAAAGTGTACTTTGTCTGATATAAGATTGTTACCCTAGCTTTTTTCGCATTTGCATTTGCATAAAATATATTTTTCCATTCCTTTACTTTTAGTCTTTGTGAGACTTTTGATCTCAGGTGGGTCTCTTCTGGACAGCATATGAATGGGTCTTGCTTGCTTGTTCATTCAGCTACCTTATGTCTTTTGATTGCAACATGTAAGCTGTTTACCTTTAAAGTGATTATTGATCTTTATAGTCATTGCATTTTGTTATTCATATTTTTTATCTTTATTTGTTTGTTTTCTCCTTTCTTTTGCTTAAAGGCATCCTTTTACTATTTCTTGTAACACTGGCTTGGTGGTAATGAATTTCTGTAACTTTTTCTTGTCTGGGAAGCTATCTATCATTCCTTTGATTTTAAATGACAGCTTTCTGTGTAGAACATCCTTGGTTGTAAGCCTTTGTTTTTCATCATTTTGAATATATCTTGCCACTCCCTTCTGGTCAGCGAAGTTTCTATTGAGAAACCAACTGATAAACTCGTGGAGCTTCCTTGTAAGTAACTAGTTGTTCTTCCTTCTGTTTTTAGGATTCTCTCTTTGTCATTTTTATTATATTTTGGCATTTTAATTATGATGTGTCTTGCTGTGGGACTGTTAGGGCTCATCTTGATTGGAACTCTTTGTGCTTCCTGGTTTTGTATATCTATATTCTTCACCATGTTAGGGAAGTTTTGGGTTGTTTTTTTTTTTTTTTTTTTTTTTTTTTTTTTTTTTTTTTTTTTTTTTTTTTTTTTTTTTTTTTTTTTTTTTTTTTTTTTTTTTTTTTTTTTTTTTTTTTTTTTTTTTTTTCATTATTTCTTCAAATAGGTTTTCAATTCCTTGCTTTCTCTGGTCTTCTGGCATGCCTATGATGTGAATATTGGTATGCTTGATGTTGTCCCAGAGGTCCCTTAAACTATCCTCACTTTTTTCTTTTAATTCTTTTTCTTTTTTGCTGTTCTGATTGGGTGTCTTCTGCTTCCTTGTCTTCCAAATCATTGACTTGATCCTCTGCTTCATCTAATCGGCTGTTGATTCCTTCTAATATATTCTTCATTTCCATTTTTGAATTCTTTATTTTTAATTGGTTCTTTTTTATTGTTTTTATGTCCTTTTTATGGTTACTATTTCTTTATTGAAACTCTCACTAAGTTTTTAAAACATTCTTACATCCAGTATTTTAAACTTTGTCTCTGATAGGTTCTTTGCCTCCATTCTAGTTCAACTTAGCTTAGTTGAATTTTGGAGTTTCTCCTGTTCTTTTATTTGGGACATGTTTCTTTGTTTTCTTATTTTGGCTGCCTCTGTGTTTGCTTCTATGTATTAGATAGATCTCCTATGTCTCTCAGTCTCTGCTAGGTGGCCTTATGTAGCATGTGTCCCCTGTTGTCTACCAGATCTTCTGTGCTTGTGTTTCAGGAGTGTTCCTTGTGTGTGCTGTGTGCATTCCCCTTTTATAGTTGAGCCTAGATTGCTTTTGACACATTGGTGTGTGACTCCCAGGCTGACTGACCATGATAACTGACTATGTCTATAGTATATGTGCTGCTATGGAGGGTTGGCCCTTTAGAGTGGGATTTGTCCCTATGGACTCTTGTGCCTATTGAGACTACCCTTTGGATGCACTGCTCCAGGGCTCTGGTGTGGTTTGAGGCAAGCCTCTGGATGTTTTGTTTCTGGTGTTTCTTGGGAGGGACTTGCATGTAGGCCTATTTTAGCCTTGCTGGTGATCAGCATGGGGCTATTTGACAAGCACTTCAAAGCTATATGTAGTTGATTGTTACCTTTACTAGACCTGTAAGCATGTCAACTGAGGCTGACTGCCACCAGTATTGGGCCTGCGGTATCGTAGCAAAAGGCCCAGGGCCCTTCATGCCTATGACCACGTGCTCATTGTTCATAAGGCTCAACCATTAAAAGAACTTCCTTAGGTGCATGGGCTGGGCTGGTTGACCCAATGTTGAGGGTGTTTCCAACAATGCAGCTTTAGGAAGTTGTGGCAGGGTTTCAGGGAATTACAGGGTGTAGGCAGTTGTTTTTACAAAGTTAATACAGTTTTGGACCTTGAATTAATGCTGGGCCTATGACCACATTGCAAAAAATTCCCTAAGAACATCGTGGCCAGCCACTGATCACCTTAGGCCAGCAGGTTCCTGAGAGCTGCCAAAGAGAGGCTGTGGTGGACCTTGCAGCCCATGGCTCACCATCATAAGTTTTCTGGGTTGTCACAGGCAGGCTGCTGCTATTGAAGCTTCTGCTGCTTGTGAGGTGGGGCTGGTCACCAAGTAGCCAAGGGTGCTCCTAGCAATGCAGTCTTAGGTGAGCAGGGTGGGGTTCAAGTGAGTTATGGGTTGTGGGCTGTGTTTTCTACAAAATTAATGGAGTTTTAGTTTTTTCACTAGTGCAGGTCCCACAACCACTTCACAAAAATGCCCTGAGAACACCACAGCCAGGTTCCACAGCCTGTAGGTCCCCAAGAGCTGCCAAAGAAAGGCTGCAATACAGGTTGTGGCATGTTGCTCACCACCAAAAGTTCCCAGGGCACAGTGTGTGGTCCCCTACAGTAAAAGGTTTCTGTGGCTTGTGGGGTGGGACTGGCCTCTCAGTAGCTGAAAGTGCCTTTGGTGATGAAGTACTTGCCATGTGGGACAGGGACCCAGGGTGTCACCAACCCAGTGTGTATGTGTAGACAGACCAATGTAGTGTCAAATTTGGCCCTTTGGGTAAAAGTTCAACATAGAAATATAGCACCCTTCTGTAAGCTACATATGAGGAAGGCTCCACACAGGGACAATGGTTGGTTCCTCCAGCACTCACCCTGAAGCCACACAACTTAGTCTTCCCCATATGTCTCTGGCACATTGCGAGTTGCTGGTCCTCCACTAGAGGCCAGGTGAGTGATTGCATGTGAGTGAGTCTATGTGTGGTCTCTTTAAGAGGACATCTGTGTTTCCAGCTACCTTTCATCTCACCAGGGTAGACAGAAGAGACTTGACTGATTATCATTGCCAGATGTTATGAGAACCCCTCTTTTATCACAGGACCCTTGGGCTGGGAAGCTCCGTGTGGGGCTGAGACCCCTCCTTATTCTACAAGGACCTCTGCCACTGAGGTGTCCTTTCCAGTGTTCAACAACTATCTGTAAGTTTGGGGCATCTCATTTTGCACCTCTGTCTCTCCTACTCATCTCGATTTGGCCTCTTTTTTAGATCCTTAGTTATAGGTGCTCTGTTCAGCTTGTCTTCAGATGATTCTTAAGGTTGATTGCTCTAGAATTTATTTATAATTTTGGTGTGATCCTGAGAGGCAGTAGAAATAGCACTTACCTAATCCACCATCTTGGACCTTTTCCTTGGCAAGAAAATTTTTATTGCATCAATCAATTTGATATAAATATAATAACAATTTTTAATTGACCATACCTAGGTCTTTACTAAAAATTTTTGGTCACTCAAAGAATAAAGCTGAAATCAATGTAACAATGTAATGTTATGACCAATATTCAGAAAGGTAGAGTTATACATTTTAAAAGATGTCAAGTACATCATGCCTATTTTTATTTTTTAAATAGAAAGTTACAATTAGAAACTATGCCAAATTAACCTAAAACTGAATTGATCTAAGCAAGAGAACTATTAAGTAAAAACAGTAAAGCAGTCAGTAATTTAGATTCTTTTTTGAGCTATTTATATAATATACTTATTGCATTGACCTAAAATCGTAGCTGCTTTGTATCTTAAGCTTGAAAAATCCCACAACGCGTTTGAAATGAAAATAAACTTTTCTATACTTATCTTGATGATTCTAGCTTCTAAAATGATATCATTCCTGAGATCCATTTGAAATTTTTTAGTGCACTGGCAAAATTACTTTAGTCACAAATCACTGGAAGCATTCTCTGCATAAATGATGTGATACTATCATTATATACTATCCATAATACTCTGAAAAAATTTTCCTTTGTTTCCTTTTTCACCTAGAACAACTTTTAGTTGTTTTTAAACAATGCTTAATATTCCCCCAAAAGTTATTCAGTATCTCTAATATAATGTATTCATGATCATTTATGATTACTTATGTAAATACTTATGTTTTATTTAGAAATTTATATCATTAAATAATAATAATTGCACTTATCACAAAATTACTATTCACTGGAAAACTATTTCATAGGTTTTAGATATATATGCCCTTCATACTGCTCATACTTACAACTAAGATAGAAAATACATAATTATATTGTCCATTATTACACTAACTTCAACATAGGAAATAAAATAAAATATACCCAGGAGAGACAATAAAATACACAAAATGAAACTGGAAAATAGTAACTTTTTTTCTGGTTAAAGAAAACAATAAAGAAAGCTGAATCAAATAAATACATATTACTCATACTAGCATTCCATTTCCTTTAAATTTAATCATGATATGCAACAACTGACTAGTTAAGAAAAGGAAGATGAGATGGACATACAGTAAAATATTTTCAAAGTAGATTGGGATAAAGATTTGTTGTTATTCTTCATTTAATTATATCTTTAAGAGACCATTGGAGACCATGTGACATGTAGAAAGAAGGAGGAATTAGCTCCTTATTAATACCATTCCAGTGGTTTGTGACATGTTTACACATGTTCTTCCAGAATATGTAAAGATACAGAATATGGCTTTGCTCTCTGTTCTGATTCATTATGTAATGAAACAGTAACATTAAAACTTTAAATATTAAAGAGTCAAAGACTAGATTATAGGACAAAGAGGCACTATAAATTAGCTCAGTTTTTTTTTTTTTTTTTTTTTTTTTTTTTTTTTTTTTTTTTTTTTTTTTTTTTTAATTCATTTTTATTGTTAGACTTATTGGGGTGACATCTGTTAGCAAGGATTACATAGGTTTCAGGCATACAATTCCACAGTGCATTGTCAACTTGATGCTCAGTTTTGAAATAACAAACAGAATAGTTATGCATTAGTCAGGGTTCTCCAAGAGAAATAGAACCACTTGCATATATCAAGAAGCTATCAATAAGATAACATAAGAATTGGCTAACATAATTATGGAAACTGAGAAGTCTGCTATCTGCAACTGTAGAACCAGGGAAGTCATGATACTGCAATTCAGTGTGAATCTGAAGGCCTAAGAACCAGGAGCTCCTGTGTCCAAGTGCGTCAGAAAATGAACTTCCAGGCTGAGGAAGAGAGTAAATGTTCTCTTATTCTGCCTTTTGTTCTATTGGGGTCCTTAATGAATTAGATGATGTCTACCCATGTTGGTGAGGACAGATCTTTACTCAGTCTACTGATGCAAATGCTAATATCTTCTGGAAACACTCTCATAGACACACACAGAAGTAATGTTTTAACAGCTGTCTGGGCATCCCCTAGCTTAGTCAAGATGACACATAAAATTATTCATCACAACTTGTAAGAAAAAAATTTGTTGGAAACTTCTGTATTTGAAAGACTTGTTGATTACTGTAGAGAGGATAGCTAGAGGAATTCCAGCACACAGTTTGGTTATTTCTGTTTTGGCAAGCTAACAGAGAGCCAACATCTAGTCCTTGGACTTGCAGGGTGAGAACTTGATTACTTCAGTTACTTTTGTTCAACAGGCACTGGTGATTAAGGACTGGAAAATCTATTTACACTATTCAAACAATCTTACTTAAAAGAAACATAAGATATAGAGGCCAGATATTCATTTATTAATTTTCCAAGGGAAATCTATAGAGAGAGAATAGCTCTACTTGACTAATTACATATCACAATCTTTTCATTAATCAATGATTCTCTATAGCCTTAAATTAGTTTATTCAATTTCTCTATCATCATCAACTTATTTAAGGTTTAACAACACATTTTGATTATTTATCGAAGGTTAAAAACCTTGAATCAAACCTTTTTATTCGTAGGAGTCACCAAACTCAAATTACTCTTTCAAGCTTCATTGACTCCATTGCTTAGAGCATATGCTTATTGAGTAACATGTCTTATGCAGTTATCCATGTTTAATTTAAATAATTTCTACCTTGGGCCTTCTTCTGCAGTTCAATTCAAATAAATTAAATATATGTTGGTGGGAACTTTATTGTCCATAGCAAATTAATATAATCTGATGTGTCATTCTAAAATGTGATAGAATGAAAAGAGCAATGAGCTTTGAAAAAAAAGTATTGCATGTCTAGGCTGTTTTAGCATTCAGTGTCTGTCAGATATGGAAAAAATTACTCAACTTCAAAATCTGTTTCTTTAGTTATGCACTGGAGGATTTTATATGATATATCATACAGATCTGTTTTGAAGATCAAGTCATATGAGACAATTGAATGCAAATGCTTTTCAAAATATAATTTCTGTGTCAATAATGACACTATATTAAAAGACACAAATAGATTGATCTGAACACCTGTCTAAGGGACTCTGACCATCTCCTAGATCAACTTTTTCTGAATGCTCTAAGCCCCTCTTGGAAGTGGTGATGAGACATGAAAATCTGCTAAACAGACAATATGCAGCCAACTGTGTTCCCCAAAAAAAGTCATTTCATTAAACCTGAGACCAAGGAATTAGAACTTCATTCCTAATAATGATACAGGGAGAATAGAAAAACTAGGAAGTGATTTCAATTTCCTTAATGATAAATTATGATCACTGTGTTAGTTTGCTAGAGCTGCCATAACAAAATACCGCAGTCTAGGTGGCTTACACAGGAGAAATGTACTTTTTCACAGTTCTGTAAACTGGAAGTCCAAGCTCAAGATGATAGCAGTTTGTTTCTCTTGAAAGCTCTCTCCTTGGCTTGCAGATGAACGTCTTCTCACTCTATCCTCCCATAACCTTTTCTTTGTGCACGTGCATCCTGGTGTCTGCTTCTTCATATAAAAACATCTGTCTATTGGGTTAGACCAATATGGTTCTAGGACCTCACTTAAATTTAATTACCTCTTTAAAGGTCCTACCTTCAGATACAGTCACATTAGGAATTAAGAGTTTCAACATGTTAATTTTGTGGGGACACAATTCAGTTCATAACAAGGAAATATTCAAATGCAGTGGCAATGGAAATAAAAAGAAGGAACAATTTTAAGATACTGTTGAGATAAAAAGTGGGAAGAATGAGAAAGGAGTTAAAAAGCTTTCCCGGGGCATTTGGTACGTGCTACACATTTTGCTATGTGCTGGAGATACAGAATGAACTTATAAGACACAACCCCTCCATTGAAAACAATAGAGGCTAAGTTTGAAGAAGCAAAATGAAATCCTACATTCTACTTAAACTTCAAAACCATAAAAATTCAAAGATAAATCTTTGAGGGAATATAGGTATTGGGATTTGTCAGACCTGGTTTTGAATTGTGAATTTATAATCTCTAGCTTTGTAATCTTGGAGCACTTAATATTTCTGAACCTTAGTTTCTTCATCTGTAACATATGACTAATAATATCTATTTTGCAGAGTTGACATAATAATAATATAAAATGATGTATGTAAGGTATACCGCACATTGCCAGGTCTGCAATTGACATTCAATAAATATTTTTTAAAAATAAATTCGCTAACTTACTAAATAAAAATTATTTTTATTAATCTTGTGGGAGAGGGATGCGACAGATGAGAGTAAAAGCTGTAAGAAAGCTGAATGGGAAATCAAAAGAAACTTTGCTTTTTACCTAATTATGATTTGAATAAGTCCTTTCCACTTTGTCAGATCTATTTATGGCCCAGATTCTGCAACTGTGATTGACTGCAGTGGATTCCAAAATTTGGGGGCATGAAAATTCTTTTTTAACCTTAAAAAAATCCAAATAGTATTGTAATAATTTCATCTTTAGTAATCATTGCTTAAGAAATACACAATGATGCAAATTTACTTTAAATCTGATAAACTTTTAAAATAAATTTGTATTTTATTTATAGCATTGAAAAATATTCATAAAGATATTGTGATATACATTCAATTTACATATATATGTGTGTGGATATCAACGTTTGAAATAAGTCTATAGAACTCTGAAAGTCCATGGCCCATAAATTTGGATCCACTGGACCTTTATAGATCACAAAAGTAGAAATCAGGAAATTTCTGCTCCTAATTTAGTTAACTTGGTTCAGTAATGGAATCCTTTAGAAACTCCATTGAAATATTATTGATATTACCTACTGTACTTTTATCATGAAGCTAATATGAATTGTAAATGAGGTCAAGTATTAAAAAGTTCACAATTAAAGGTCTAGTTCTCTTTTGTTACCATATTGGGAGCAATGTAAGCTATAGAAAGAGAAAAGTCTGAAAATGTGAAATTGTAATAGTAGTAGTACTCTTCCAGGGAGATGACCAAGTTATTTTTGTATACTTCAGTTCTTTATAGGACTTGTACCCTAAGTACCATAATGATAGCTCCAAAATCGTTATGTTCATCAGCTATCAAGTGGAAAAATTCTTACATTAGTGAAAAATTTGTATTATATTACATGATGTTTTTACAAGAGGAAAATACCTAATAATATTGTTTAAACAAAGTTTGATATAGACCTTCTTATCTCCCCATAGAAAAATAACCCATCAGGAAGATTATCTGATTAAAGTGGGGACACTGCCAATACTGCTCTTTTGGTAGCATCAGAAAAAAAATCAATACAACACATAGATGACGTATTGTAGAACTGTAAAACTAGAATCTGTGTAATTTTTTGCTGATCAATGTCACCCCAATAAATTTAACAATAAGATCTAAAAAAAAAAGAAAAAGAAAAAGAATCAAACATTCAGTGATGGCAAATGATAGAAAGGAACAGATGACAGAAACAAATTTAGAATGACTTGGTAAATATATTTGAAATGGGGGTTCCACTTATCTATACCCATGAACTAATGATTAGAAAATAGAACATGTCATTGCAAGGAGTTGAAGATTATAGAGAAGAGAGATTCAGGAGATTTACAGTTCAATGAGAAGCCACAGAAAAATAAGCAAGTCTTGTTACTTTTTTACTATTATAAATTCTATCCTAAGCAAAATATCTTATATGTTGGATAGAAGTATTTTCCAAGGGGGGAAAATTTAATGTTCAGTAAGGCATAGCCTGGAAAAACTTTCCAATAATGAAGACTATTATTTAAAATTTGGTACCTTTCAGATTAAAGGATCTAATACAGCTACAGAAGCTTCAAAACTGTTTACAGGACGAGCCATAAGATTAAAAGGCTATAAACTATCGGACACCTTAAAAAAGAATAGAAAGAGGAGGAGACAGCCTGCCTGATCCCAAGGAGAGATAAGACCAGGAAAAAATCCCAGAAAAAGCACAAACCTGGACAAAAGGTGTGAGGCGGGCAATAGTAAAACGTAGGGGAAGGCGAAAGGGAAGAAGAGTACAGACAAGCAAAAATCTTCGTGTCTTTTCTTGCTCTGTCCAAAGCCCAAGTTGACACATGTAAATTTTATATCTGATTTGCCTTCTTTTGGTGTTATGTTTTGCTTATGTGTTACCAAATGTTATCTTTCCAGTCAATCTAGAGAGCTTTATTTTCTAAAGATTTTCTCAGTATTTTCCTCAGGGACACATTTCCAGACAGCCTGTTTCTCATTAGCTGGAATAAACAAGAGTGTGTTTACAGCACAGCATCAGAGCACCAGACTTAAAAGAATTCCCCTTTCCTAGGGAAGCTAGTCAGGGAATTAGCTGTGCTTTAACTTACAGGAGTGAATTTCTGTGCTCAGCTGTGACATGACAAAATGTTGGTTCATTAAAATAATCTTTAAAGAGCAAATTACATAACTCTTTGTGACGCAAAGACAGAGTTTTGTTTTGAATACAATATTAAGAGGTTCTAACATAAGAAAATCTATTCATGCCAAACATACAATATGCGGTGATTATAAAATGTTTAACTTCTCTTCAGCATTTCTTGACTGCCTACTGTGGGCAATACGGAGAATACAAAGACGTCTAAGACATTCTTAAATAGTTGACAGTCTAGTGACTAACCCAACTTATTGTGTAAATAAAACCCTTAGAAATCACTCTTTAATACTATAGGAATACTTAGAAAATAAGGTAAAGTCAATTACAAATTGACTTCAATTACAAATTGAAAAAGGTTTAGGTAAGTCAATTATTATTACAAATAATAGGAACTTACCAGTGGAAGTCAATAACATTCTTGGAGGAAGTAATTGAGAATCCTTATAAATATGTTGCTGAAAGAGAATTTTGCATATACTTTTACTATTGTAAAATACTTCTCAAATGCCTTGGCTTATAAAGTTGATAATCAAAAGCAAGGAGAAATCCATTCACATTTTTGCAATCACACTGTATTATCTTACCTATCTTCCCTTTATGAAGGTAATTTTACTATCCTGATGGTCCCAGGCTACCAAGATGATAAGTTGAATAAAATTCAGAAATTCCGACAAGAGGCAATGTAAATTATTTACATGTAAGTAATTGGGAGTATGGTATTTAATGAAGAGCCAATAGAATTCAGAATACATAAACTTGCTCTCTCTGGGTTTACACATAAATGTTTATGTAATATTCTGATCATCAAAGTAATAAGTATAGAATATTAGAAATAAGCATATGATGCAGTTCTTTTAAATATAAACATATACAAAATTTTAAAAAATAATTTTTATTATTATTTTTAATATTAAGCAAAAGTCTAGCCCTCCAATGTTTTCAGCAACATTCTGGAATCTTTCTGCTTCAGGTATTGAAAGATAATATTAAACTAGTTCCAAAAGAGAATATTTAATCTAAAATATTATTTATTTCCCAAACAGCTCATTAATTGCTTAAGGCTACATATTCATATGACATTTAACTTTGTTATTCTTATTACTACATTATGAACTGAATTTTTAATCAAACAGTTATTTCATTTTTTAAAAAGGAATTCACCTTTATGTTTTTTTTTTAACAAAAAGTAAGTCCTAGCTAAAATTTTTATAAAATGTAACCTGTTTCTTGATGTCTCAATAAATTTCATCATGGGATGCAAAATACACATGCTTTTGGAGAGAATGGCAGGTAGGGTAAAAGAAACAACTGCAGCAGTTTGGTGTGAAGAAGAAAGTTCATATCTATGGTTCATATCTAGGGTAACTAGAATATTTTACACTAATTTTTATAGTCATTACTTTTTCTTACTATTAAGAAAAATGTATTATGAATCTACACTATTAATATTGTAGAATTTCACTTCAAATAGTGACAATTGTGTCTCACTATAGAAGAAAATCTGCACAATATTTTGGCATATGAGAGGATATAAAGAGAATACAATGATAAAGTGAGAAGGGATAGGCAGAGTTATTCATTTCATTACAGGAGAGCTCAGCAAACATGAGATCTGATCATCTAGAAGTCACCCAAGATAAACTGCTCAGACTACTGCAGTGAATACTGCAGGACAGTATCTACTGGCTAATGCTCAAGTGACCATCGATTTGGAATGTAGCTTTTGAGCATAGCCACTAGAGGATGACAAGGTCCCACAGACATTGCACAAAGGAAGGTATTGGGAAGAAGGCACAGACATGTGCATTTTGTGAATGTTTGTCAGGTGGAGTGCTTTAATCAGCAGATAGAAAAAAATCACTAAAAGAGAAAAACGTTGAGGAAGTTACAGTATATAAATAGCTAGTCTGGCAACTATCTTAAAGAACAGCTTACACAGATCCAAATTTAGTAGTTCATTATTTCCCCTGCACTTAATCAACAATAAGGTAATTATTTTACAGTAATTTACTCAGGATTATTTAAATTAAGTTCATCTTCACCATATACCTCAAACTGATTAAAAGCAAAACATGAAACTCTCACTCATTCCTTGAATTTTTAGCAGAATGACGTTTGGAAAAGCTGTTTGTTTCTCAAGTTATTAGTAGAAAAATGTAAACTATTCAGAGGAGGAATGTAGAAAGAAGAGGAATGCATAATAGTTTCTCTTAAAATTGGTATAAAATTCATATAACTTAAATTCACGATTTGAACCATTTAAAAGTGGACAATTTAAGTGGTTTAGAGTATATTCAAAATGTTGTGCAGTCATCATCACCATCTAATTTCCAGTCATTTCCATCATCCCCCAAAGGAACCAAACGTGCATTAAGTCATTACTTCCTGATCCCTCCTCCACCTGAGCTCTGGCAACTACTTTCTGTCTCTCTTTGGATTTGCCTATTTTCTGGATTTCCCTATTTCTAGATGTGCTTATTCTGGGTATTTCATTTAAACAAAATCTAACAATATGTGATCTTTTGTGTCTACCTTCTTTCACTTATCACAAGTAAAGTTTTTCAAAGTTCATTCATGTTGTAGCAAATATGGGTAATTCACACCCTTTTACAGCTAAATATATCCCATAGAATAGATACCTCACACATTTTTTTTATCCATTCATCAATTAATGAACATTTGGTTTGGTTCTACCTTTTGGATGTTGTGAATAGTATTGTTGTAAATATTCATATACAAGTATTTGTTTGCATATCTGTTTTCAATTCTTTTAAGTTTGTGCATAGGAGTAAAATTGGTGATTACATAGTAAATCTCTGTTTAACTGTCTGAGGAACTGCCAAACTATTCCCTTCAGTGGAGGCACCATTTTACATTACCACCAGCAATGTATGAGCATTTCAATTTCTCTACATCCTCACCAACACTTATTTTTTGTTTTTTGATTACACCTGTCCATTTGGGTATGAAATGGTAGCTCATTGTGGTTTCGAGTTGTATTTCCCAAATGACTAATACTTTAGAACATCTTTTCATGTGATACTGACCATTTGCAAAACTTTCTGGAAGAAGTATCTATTCAAGTCCTTTGCTCATTTTATAATTGGTTGGTTGTCCTTTGTTGTTGAGTTGTAAAAGTTCTTTATGTATTCTGGATACTAAACCCTTTCAAAGGTATATAATTTGCAAATATTTTCTCCTATTATAAGGGCAGTCATTTTACATTCAAAGGACTTACTTTTTATAGTTAAAATGGTTTTAAATTTATTGAGAACTGTTTAGTGGTTTAAGATTGTTTATCCTAGAGAATGTTCTATGTGCACATGAGAAGAATATGTACTTTGCTTTTGGTGGTAGAATGTCCTATCAATGTCTGATGGACTTTGTTTGTTTATATAATTGTTCAAGTGTCTATTTCCTTGCTCATCTCTGTAGTTGCTATATCCATTATTTAAAGTGGAGTGTTGAAGTTTCCAACCATTATTAAACTATCTAATTTGCTCCTCAATATGTAAGTTCTGGGGATTTTTTTTGTATGTGGGGTTCTTTAGGTGTATACATGTTTGTAATTGTTAGATCTCCTTGATGGATTGACTCTTTTATATCATATAATGTCCTTTTATGTCTCATAAAGTTTTTTATCTTAAACTCTATTAGATCTATTTTGTATTATGTCTATTTTATCTTAACGTCCACTTATTGTGTCTTTGAAATGAAAATGAGTCTCTTGTTCACAGCAGATTATTGGATCATTTTAATATGTTCATTTGGCCGATCTTAGCTTTTTAACAAGGTTTGAATACTTTCAAATTTAATGTAATTACTGATGAGGATTTCCTTCTGCAATTTTACTGTTTATTTTATATGTTTTATTTTTTAACATACTTTCGTGTCTATGTTCTTTGAATCCTCTATTACTGCCTTGTTTCATTAAATAGATATTTCCTATGTACCATTGTGTGTATGTGTGTATGTGTGTGTGTGTGTGTGTGTGTGTGTGTGTGCTATTTTAATTCCTTTGTCTTTTCTTTTACTACATATTTGGGTGTTATTCTCTTAGGGGTTGCCCTAAGGATTAGATTAACGTATTAATTTAAAACAATGCAGTTAAATTAATACCAATTTAGTTTCAAAAGTATAAAACTTTTCTCCTATATATTTTGATTTCCCTCTTTATGTTGTTATTGTCACAAATTGCATTTTTATGTATAATGTGTCCATTAACACAGATTTATAATCATTGTTTTATACAATTTTTTAATGTATAGAAAATAGAAGTTACAAACCAAAAATACATTAATACTGACTTTTATATTTATCTATGTAGTTAACTTTACTGGTGTTCATTATTTCTTTTTCTTTTCTTTTTTTTTTTTTTTGTTCACTATTTCTTCACGTAGATTCAAGTAAATGTTTAAGCAATCAGGCAAGAGAAAGAAAGAAAAGGCTTCTAAATTGGGAATGAAAAAGTTAAATAACCACTTTTTGCAGATGACATGATTCTTTACATAGAGAATCCTAAGGACTCAACACACAAAAAACAAAAAAATTTAAAAAGAAACAGCAAAGGAAACAATTAGAAAAATAAATAAATACAGTAAAATTTCAGGATACAAAATTAATGTACAAAAATCCATAGCATTCCTATACCCTAATGACAAACCATCAAAAGAGGAAATTAAATAGAAAAACAATACCTTTAGTAATCACAAAAAAA
>PVJL010011738.1:0-40950 GCA_004026885.1 Lyroderma lyra
ATGTTTATTTGGGGACGAGTGGGTTAGGGAGGGGAGAAAGGGGAGGGGGTGGGAGAGGAGAGGGGGAAGCTAAATATAAGGTGATGGAAAGAGAAGTCACATTAGGTGGTGAACTTATTATACATCAAGTTGACAATGCACTGTAGAATTGTATGCCTGAAACCTATGTAATCCTTGCTAACAGATGTCACCCCAATAAAAAAAAAAATTAAAAAAAAAAAAAAAGAATGATGGGGTTAGAAAATCATCAGTAAATGCTAAAACTAATGGATGAAAGATTGATGACGAACAGTCTCAAAATATTTTCCCACAAATTACCTAATATTTACAAAGAGAAAAACAGTGATTCTATACTCAAGAAACCTGATGGACACTACCTTAACCAAGTGATCCAAGTTAAAATGATTAATAATAGAACAAACCAACATAATGTGCCTCCTGATATAAAGCACTCTGAAGAAAAAACTCCATGAAGAAATTTCAGACAC
Organism: Lyroderma lyra; assembly: GCA_004026885.1. Lineage (NCBI taxonomy): Eukaryota > Metazoa > Chordata > Mammalia > Chiroptera > Megadermatidae > Lyroderma > Lyroderma lyra. The sequence goes on from PVJL010011738.1 coordinate 489, forward strand.
AGAAACTCAAACTGAAGAACATTCTACAAAATAAACGACCCCTTCTCTACAAAAACAAATATACACATTGTGTGTGTATCTGTGTGTCAAGAGCAAGAAACAAAGCAAAAGTGAGGTACTGTTTGAGGTCAAATAGAAATGATACAGCCACTCTTCACTTAATGACCTACCTGTTTTAGAAACTTCTGGGGACAAACCTCCAAACTACTTATAGGTGTTCCCGGAATATCCAAAGAACAATAGTTAGGATGAAGTCAGAGCAGGACTACCCAGACAGACAGCTAATCTCTCTTCCCTCAAGAGCTCAAATATTTACCCTATTTTTAGTTCATTAGGTCAAGAAACAGAGGAATGTTGGGGAGATCAAATCTTCACCACTAGCCATGTGTCCCTGGGCAAGTTACTTTACCTCTTGGTTTCCTATACTAAATTTTTTTCAAATGTATATATATTTTTCCCCTCCACTTAACAAAAATAGCAAATACTGTTTGCTAGGCACCACTGTAAGCACTTTACAAATATGAATCCCTTTACTTCATTCAAGTTTTGTAACAGTACAGTGAGGGTACTGTCCTAATTTTATTCCACCTAGTTTGTAGTAATTTCATACAATAGCCATAGGAAACACACAGGTACCAAGGGACATAAACAGAAAATTCTGTCTACTGAGGAAAACATGTCCAATAAACAGGAAAAATTATCAACATCATTAGTAATCAAAGAATTAAAAAATAAAATAGATACCATTTCCTGATTATCAGTTTGATACAGATTAAACTCAATGTAAAACTCACTTCTGGCACAAGTAGGCAATGAAATGAACACTGTATATCAGAACAACTTTTCCAGACAACAATCTGGTGAAATACATCTCAAAACGTTATTATTCTGACCCAATAATCAAAACATTATGTTAAAAATCCTATTACTCTTTGATCCAAAAATTCTACTTTTAAGACTCTGCATGAAAGATAATCATTTTTATTAAAAATTTATATACAAAGAGGGGGAGGTCAAGATGGCAATCAGAGAGGAGGTCCGTAAAGTCTCTCCCAGAAAACACAATTGAATGGCCGCCCAGGAGCCAAGAAAGAGAACTCTGAGTGACTGATACAATGACAGCTGAGAAATCCATGCACTGCAAGTAAACACCTGAAGGTTGGAGAGAAGGAGGCAAGCAGGAGATAGGGGAGGGAGCAGAGACAGATTGTGACAGGACCCCATCGCTACTGACTATCGGGGAGCACCACAGTGCACAAGAGGGTGGAGGCCAAGAGGCCATAAGAATGAAAGCCAGCAAAGTGGCAGAACGGTAGGAGACGTTGGGGGAACTGGACCTTAGAGCACCGTGTTGGGGACAGAGCTTGGGAGCCAGCCTCTGAAACTTTTGAGTAGCAAGGGAACTGAGCAAGGACTCTGAACAGCTGCAGGCTGAGGTGGGACCCCCAGAGACAGCACCTCCACTCCCTGAGCTCTCGCGACTCACAGCATGTGCATGCACAGCTCCTATGCAGGGCCTCAGTTATTGTTCCCAGCCCACTGTGGAGGCGAGCTGGCTGCCTTCACATGACCCGTGAGGTGAGGCTCACAGCTTTGGACTTGTGGTGCAAGCACCCCTGGGCCTACAAGCAGAGCAAGCTTGCAAACTCTGCCCTGAATGGCTGGTTGCTGGAGCAGGCCCAGAAGGAAAGGCTGATTTGATAGCATTCGCTCCAGCCAGCAAGAGCAGCCTTGACCCACATCTTTCAGCTACCCTAGTATAGGGCAAGAGGTGGAGCTGTCCCAGAGTGCTTTTTGTTGGCCTCTCCCCTCTCCTACAGCCTCCCCAACCAACTAACTGCAGGAAGCAGAGGGATCCTAAATAGATGCGCACTGCCTCCAAACATGGCAGGAGACCAGAGATAAGAAATAACTCCCTCTCTCCCAAAACTTGGCCCCCAGTCCAGATAAGAAATAACTCCCTCTCTCCCAAAACTTGGCCCCCAGTCCAACCTAATATCTGCCCTACAGCAAGACACCACAAAAATACTAACCAGGGCTCCTGGGCTCTGCTGAACATAACGCCCTCATGTCAAAGAGGAAAAACCCAGCAGACAGGATGAATTCCTTAAAAACTAAAACTGCTCAGAAAGAACATGAAATTTATCCAGAAGACAGCTTCTTAGACATAAAATTTGCTGAACTAAGTGACAGAGAATTTAAAGCAGCTGTTCTAAAGACTCTGAGATAAATGAAAACATACTGGCAGAACCACATAGCTGAGATGAACAACCTAAGAACAAAAGGAACAATTTAATAAAGAAATTCAAAATATGAAGAAGATTGAGATGGAAATTCAAGGGGTGAATAACACAATAAAACAAGTGAGAACCAACATAACTGCCATAGGAAACAGAGCCAACCAGATGAAGGAAAGAATTAGTGATATTGGAGATCAGAACATGGAAACATCTCAAAAAGAGGAAGACAGGGAATACAGAATCAAAAGGATTGAAAGAACTCTGCAAGAACTATCTGATTCCATGAAACAAAACAACAACAGGATAATACAATTATAAGAAGGAGGAGAGCACTCTACAGAGAACATGAACAAATAGTAGATGAGAACATTCCAAACATATGGAAAGATCTGGAACCCCAAATTCAAAAAGAAAACAGGTCCCCTAAATACCTGGACCCTAGCAGATCTTCTTTAAGACACATGTCCAAAACAAAAGACAAAGAGACAATTTTCAAGACAGCCAGGAAAAAAGAATTATAACCTTTAGAGTAAGCACATCAGGCTGGCATCAGACTTCTCAGCAGATACTCTACAAGCCAGGAGGAAGGGGAATCAAATATTCAAAACTTTAAAACAGAGAAACTTCCAATCAAGAATAAATTATCCAGCAAAATTCTCTTTCAGATACGAAGGTGAAATAAAGACCTTCTCAGACACACAGAAGCAGAGGGAATTTGCCAGCACTTCAAGAAATACTGAAGGAGCATCTTCAACCTGAAACAAAACATCAGGACAAACAGAATACAGTTTGGACAACAAGAAAGAAACAAAAATAAAACAAAAAAACAAAAAAAAGTAATGGCCACAGGAAATCCTCACATATTGATCATCACTCTAAATGTTAATGGACTGAACTCACCAATAAAAAGACACAGAGTAGCAGACAGACTAGATTAAAAAACAAAACCCATCCATACATTGTCTCCAAGAGACACACCTCAGCCATAATGACAAACACAGACTCAGAGTGAAAGGATGGGAAACAATACTCCAAGCAAATGGTAACCAGAGAAAAGCAGGACCTGCCATATTGATATCTAATGAAATAAACTTCATGTTAAAAAAGATACCAACAAGAGACAAAGATGGACATTATGTAATGATAAAAGGCACAATATAACAACAAGAAGATTTGACATCAATTAATACATATGCTCCCAACCAGGAAGCACCAAAATATACAAAAAAACTACTAGCAGATCTGAAAAGAGAAACTAACAAAAGCACAATCATTGTGGGAGACTTAAACACCCTGCTAACAGCCATGGACAGATCATCTAAACAGAAAATAAATAAGGAAATATCGGCTCTAAATGATGCATCACAGCAATTGAACATAACTGACATTTATAGGACACTTCATCTAGCAAAAAGAGACTATTCTTCTTTTCTAGTGCACATGGAACATTCTCAAGGATAGACCATATACTGGGACATAAAAGTAGCTTCAGCAAATTCAAGATGATCAAAATCATACCAAGTGTATTCTCAGACCACAAACCTTTGAAACTGGAGATCAACTGTAAAAGGAAAACAAAAACAAACAAAAAAAAAACCACATATACATGGAGATTAAACAACAGCTTAATAAAAAAGGACTGGATAAAAGAACAAATAAAAGAGATTAAAAATATATAGAAACATATGACAATGAAAATACAACACATCAGAATTATTGGGACACAGCGAAAGCAGTAATAAGAGGGAAATTTATATCATTACAGGCCTAACTTAAGAAACAAGAAAAATCGCATCTCATCTTAAAGAAGTAGAAAAAGAAGAGCAGACAAAACCCAAAGTCAGCAGAAGGAAAGAAATAATAAAAATTAAAGCAGAGTTAAACCAAATAAACAATAGAAAGACAATAGAAAAAATTAATATTACAAAGACCTGGTTCTTTGATAAAGTCAACAAAATTGACAAACCCCTGGCTAGATTAATAAAAGGGCAAAAGGAAAAAATGCAAATATCGAAAATTAGAAATGAAAGGGGAGAAATTCCCAGATACCACAGAAATACAAAGGATTATAATAAAATATTATGAAGAACTTTATGCCACTAAAATTAACAACCTAGAAGAAATGGACAAGTTTCTAGAAACTTGTAGCCTACCCAGCCTGAACCAAGAACTGGATAATCTAAACAGACGAATCAATAGCAAAGAGACTGAAATGACTATCCATAATCTCCCTAAAGGCAAAAGCCCTGGACCAGATGGTTTCTTTCACCAACGACTTCTACCAAGCATTAAAAGAAGAATTAATATCTATCCTACTCAGACTCTTCCAAAAAATTGAAGAAGAAGCAATACTTCCTAACTCATTCTATGAGGCCAACATTACCCTAATACCAAAGCCTTGTAAAGACAACATAAAAAAAGAAAACTATACACCAATATCTCTGATGAACACAGATGCAAAAATCCTGAACAAAATGTTAGCAAATAGAATACAACAATACATCAAAAAGATTATACATCATGATCCAGTGGGATTCATCCCGGGAGCACAAGGATGGTTCAACATACGAAAATCAATCAATGTTATACACCACATAAACAAAATCAAAGATAAAGACCATATGATCCTATCAATTGATGCAGAAAAACCTTCTGACAAGATACGACAACCATTTGTGATCAAAACACTATATAAAATAGGTATAGAATGAAAGTATGTCAACATAATAAAGGCCATATATGACAAACTCTCAGCTAACATCATACTGAATGGGGAAAAGCTGAAGCCTAGTCCCCTAAACAGGGATACCCCCTGTCACCACTGCTATTTAATATTTAATATAGTACTGGAAGTTCTAGCCACAGCAATCAGGCAAAAGAAAGGAATAAAAGGTATCCAAATTGGGAAAGAAGAGGTCAAATTGTCACTATTTGCAGATGACATGATCCTTTACATAAAAAATAGCAAAAAAAATAAAAAAAAAACAAAAAAAATCCCAAAGATTCCACCAGGAAACTATTAGAAACAATAAATGAATACAGTAAAGTCGCAGGATACAAAATCAACGTACAAAAATTAACAGCATTCCTACGTACAAACAATGAATCCTCAGAAAAAGAAATGAGGGAGTCAATTCCTTTTGCTATCACAACACAAAGTACCTGAGAATTAACTAACAAAGAATGTGACAGACTTGGATAGGGAAAACTATAAGACACTTCTGAAAGAAATTGAAGCAGACATTAAGAAATGGAAAAATATCCCCTGTTCATGGATAGGAAGACTTAACATTGTTAAAATGGCCATTCTGCCCAAAGCAATCTACAGATTTAATGCAATACGCATCAAAATCCCACAATCATACTTTCTCGCAATAGATAAAAGAATTATCAGATTTATATGGAACCATAAAAGACCTTGAATTGCCAAAACAATCCTACACATAAAGAATACGGCTGGTGGCATTACACTCCCTGACTTCAATTTGTATTGCAAATCATCAATAGTCAAAACAGCTTGATATTGGCAGAAAAACAGAAATATAGACCAATGGAACAGAACTGAAAACCCAGAAATAAATCCACAAATTTATGGACAAACAATTTTTAATAAAGAAGCAAAAAACATGCAATGAGGAAAAGACAGCCTCTTTCGTAGGTGGTGCTGGGAAAACTGGAAAAAGATACATAAAAGAATGAACCTGAGCTGTGAACTTTCTCCATATACATAAATGAACTCAAAATTGATTGAAGACATTTATATAAGACCTGCAACAATAAACTGCATAGAAGAAAACAAAGGTAGTAAACTTATAGACCTAGGGCTCAAAGAGGACTTCAGGACCCTGACCTCAAAGGCAAGGGAAGTAGAAGCAAAAATAAATAATGGGACTGTATCAAACTAAAAAACTTCTGCACAGCAAAAGAAACGATCAACAAAACAAAGAGACAGCCAAATGAATGGGAGAAAATATTTGCAAATAATGCATCAGATAAGGGTCTAATATCTATAAAATCTATAAAGAACTAATACGACTTAACAACAAAAGAACAACCCAATTAAAAAGTGGGCAGAAGAACCAAACAGTTTCCCCACGAAGAAATACAAATGGCTTACAGACATTATGAAAAAATGCTCATTCTCATTAGCTATCAGGGAAATGCAAATCAAAACCACAATGAGATACCACCTCACACCTGTTAGAATAGCTGTTATCAACAAGACAAAAAACAAGTGCTGGAGAGGATGTGGAGAAAAAGGAACTCTTGCACACTGCTGGTAGGAGTGCAATTTGGTACAACCACTGTGGAAGACAGTGTGTAGGTTCCTCAGAAAATTGGTAATGGAGTTACCATATGACCCAGCAATCCCCCTTCTGGAGGATTGAAAACCATTGTCTGCAAAGACTTATGTACCCCAATGTTCACTGCAGCGCTGTTCACAGTGGCCAAAACATGGAAACAATCAAAGTGCCCTGCAATAGATGACTGGATAAAGAAGCTGTGGTACATATAAACAATGGAATATTACTCAGCTATAAGAAAAGATGAAATATTGCCATTTACAACAATATGGATGGACCTGGAGATCATCATGCTTAGCGAAATAAGCCAGACAGAAAATACAAAACATTGTCTTACTTCACTCATATATGGAATATAAAAGTGAAAAGCAACAAAGGAAAATAAAACAAACAAACAAATAACCCATGGACACAATCAACAGTCTAAGGTTTATTTGGGGACTAGTGGGAAGGGGAGAGGAGAAGGGGGAGGGGAAGCTAAATACATGCAATGGAAAAAGAAGTCACATTAGGTGGTGAACTTATACAAGTTGACAATGGACTGTAGAGTTGTATGCCTTAAATCTATGTAATCCTTGCTAACAGATGTCACCTCAATGAGTCTAACAATAAAAATAAATTAAAAAAAAAAAAGAAAGAAACACATAGGATAAAATACCAAAAAAAATTCAGACCAAAATAAAGCTATTTGCATTCTTTTAAAAAAACTATACATGGAAGGCATGATGATTTAAATTCTGATTTACCTTTTTAAACACAGGCGAAAGAAAAGTTGCCAAAGTGACTGGCTAATCTTACTTCTCTAGTGGCTAAAAATATTAAAAGGAATAAAGACCTATAATACTCAAAGTCTAAAACTTGTGAAGATTAAGATGGCTAACTTACCAAAGCTACAGCTATTTACTTATTACCACACTGGATACTCTAATCCAGCATTGTCAAACAGAACTTTCTGCAATGATGGAAATGTTCTATATGTGTGCTATCCAATACGGTAACAGGTGGCTTATTGAGCACGTGAAATGTAATTAGTCCAACGAGGAATATTTTAATCTCATTATCATTTAAATTAATTTTAATTGCCACATATACCTGGTGGCTACCATATTGGACAATACAGCTTTATTTAACCCCTCTGTGTGTACCTAAACACAAGTATATATTTGCAGTGTTTGTTTTAATGAGTCTGTTTCATATTTGTTTACATTCATTCTACTTATTATTAAATAAGCTTCTACAATAGGAATGAGTTCACTTCCTTATGAGTTCAACTTCCTTAGTGAAGCTTACATTAGGTGGATAAATACATATTCAATGTTTGATAAAAGAAGATACTTTACCAGCTCCATCTGAATCCTCTACCATTGGATTTATTTCTACCATGGTTGCATCGTATTTCAGAAAAAAGTTGTAAAGCTTGATCATGTTTTCTGCTGCAGAATCCACAACATTAGATGGAAAACCCATCTTCTGTGCAAGCTGAAAGCAATTTGTCTCTTTATTACAGGTATGTCATACATATCCAATCAACATGAAATTACTGTAATTAAAAACCTTTGTAATTTATCATTTAAATAAGCATGAATCATTTGAGGTCAAACATTAATCACTGAAATAGCAGCTATTATTACTAAATGGTTAAACAAAACTTTTTATTCAAAATCTCCACAAGGGGAGTTCCCTGATGGTGTAGTGGCTTAAGGCTTCGGCGCTGGCGCTGTCAGCGCTGCGGCCTGGGTTCGATTCCCGGTCAGGGAGCTACCCACATACCAAAAAGCAAAAAAAAAAAAAAAAAAAAACAAACCAAAATCTCCACAAGGAAGACTGCCCATTTTATAACTGAGAAAAAGATTCAGAGAGGTCAGGTGATTTGCCATTCACCTAGTTCCAGTGTTTATTCCATAGCCTATGTACTGCTATGTACTGCCTCTAAGCCTTATGGCTAACCTAAACTGAAAGAGGCTTGTATTTTATTAAAACTACATATAAAAGGTAGACTGACAATCCCAATGGCCCAAAGAATGGCCAAAATATTAAATCCCCCTATTTTATCTTTATTTTTTTTTATTTATTCTAAGATTTTTATTAAAATATAACTAACACAATATTATATTACTTTGGGGGGATACCATAGTTATTCAACATTTATATACCTAAAGCAGTGATCACCATGAAAAGTCCAGCAACCGTCTGACATTGTCATGCTGTCACAATATGATCGACTATATTCCCCATGCATGTCTATTAAGTAATGAGGACATATCCAGTCAAACAAGTATTACTTCACTTATTCAAAAATTTATTGACCATCTAATATATAGTAGGCCCAAAAGAGAGAGGTTTTAAGTTTCTAATCTAGTAGAGGAGTATATAGTCTTGAGCAGAGATTCCTAATTAAAGAGTTTTTAAAAAAATACATATGCCAAGGTCCCAACGCATAACTTCTGGTTCACAAGTTTTTTGGAGCACCAAAGATTCAGAATTTTTAAAGTTCCATAAAAGCAATTAAAGCTATTATACATGTCTGTATGTTTACTCAAACTGCTGTCGCTGCTGAGGAACACTACAGTACTAATAACTGAAGTTAATGATCAAGCTAAGAAATGTCATATTTAGTTAAGCCTTATTTCAAATAAAGAATAATAAGAAATAAAGTACTATTTCATTAAAAATTTTTACTAGGTCACATTCCAGTTTCAGATTTAAACATCTGAGAATTCCAGAAAGAACTCTGCAACCCATTTATGTGCCAAGCACTGTGTTAGGTACTATTTCTTTCATCACTCAAAAAGGTATATAATCTTAATAGATTATTCCTTCAAGTATTCTTGTAAATCAAGTGTTTTGTCATCTAAATTTAACTCACCAGCCATCACTCTGACATAACCACCTGATGAATCAAATCTCTGTCCCTTTTTAACATTTACACTAGAGGTATCCCAATCTTTTGGCTTCCCAGGGCCACATTGGAAGAAGAATGAAACACATACATAAAATACACTAACAGTAATAGCTGATGAGCTAAAAAAGAAAGGTCCATGCATAATTTTCATAATGTTTAAAAGAAAGTTTATGAATTTGTGTTGGGCCACATTCAATGCTGTCCTGGGCTGCATGCAGGCCACAGGTTAAACAAGCTTGATATATACCATTCACTTGCCGAAATAACTTGCCTAAACAAGTGTTATCAGGCAAATTTCGCTATCTCATTTAAACCTTTGTGCCAGTCAAAATTTTTGCTCTACTGTACTTCAATACCATAAGCTTATTTTGACATAGTTTCCACTAACAAATGTAAATGTCATTCAAACTTTAATATACATACTTTTTCTTTTGAGATGGATCACTTGTTTTGTATATCCAAACTAAACAATTTAATTTAATAGCAGTATTACAAACATTACCAAGGAACTCTCACAGGCCATACATAGTATTAAACTTCATGCTTGGGTTTGTTTTCCTTGGGGAGATGGGGAATGGGAGGGAAGGAAGCAATACACAAGAAGGACAGTATAGAAAACTAGTTTAACTTCTAGACCTCTTGGCTAAGATCAAGTGCAAAAAACTAGTTAAATTGTAGGCAAAACTGATCATGTAAGTTTATACAGTAAGAAAAAGTCCATAGTTTTCATCAGATTCTTAAAAGTGTCCATAAATCCCACCCAAATTAAAATCACTGATCTATTAGAAATATTTAAGACAGTATCCCTATCATTCCATACAATTTTTAGGAAAAAAAAAGAGAAGCTAAAAACATGTTAAATGCTACCATGGGGATGTAAAATCTAAACCAGTTTCTTCAAAAAATGAAAGAAAAAAATGAATTGAGGGTAAGGAAACTTGTAAATTAGAAAAACACCTATGAAACATATTAACCAATAGCAATGATGAACCTTACATGACTCCCTATTCAAACAAATTGTAAAAGAAAAAAACTTGAAACAATTAGGGAATTTGAATGACTGGGTAAGTAATGATATTAAAGAATTACTGTTAATTATACTAGGTATGGCAATGGTATAGTAGCTATTTTAAAAGAATCCTTATCTTTTAAAGATACATATTAAAATATTTATGGAGGATATAAAAAGAAATCTTAATGACACATCTAAAAGTTTCCATTTCTAACAAGATACCAGCAAGACTTCACTTTCAAAAATGTTTTTTAAGAACCTGTACAAAGTTAATTCTCTTTAAGTATTATAATTACCCAACCAAAAGCTAGAAATTGGAATACAACATACCCGGACAGCTTGTTCCTTTTTGATGCCTTCTACAATATCAATAGGTTCTTTAACTATGGCTTCAGGAGTCTCAGCAGCAACATCTTCAATGTTGACACCACCTTGAGAACTTCCTATTAATACAGGACCCTAACAGGAAGCAGACAAAACATTTAGATTTTACTTTGGACTTATCAATAAAATTTTAAAACCTATTTGTACACAGTATCAAACATCCATCTATCATGCCCCACTCCCACTTTTAAATTTCCATGAGAATTTATCATAGTATCTCTTTCACAGTATCCTCTTACAATACATGTTCAAGTGAGACCACAGGAAAAAAGTAAAAAGAAAGAGGAAGATAATGACTCACTGTGAGGAAAAAGATTAAAAATTCATATAATTTATACCAAATAAGTTAATATAAATACATATATATGAAACAGAACCTATGTATTTTTTGAATGAACTGAAAGACATTACAGTACTACTTAAAGAACTTAAAAATCATAAAAACAGATTACTGATATTTGAAAGGGAAAGTCTAATGTACAAAAGTTCCAGATTTTATAGGCTCCAGGTATACTACAAGTCAATAAAAAAGAAAGAGCTACCTATCTTAAAGAATAAGCTCTGGCTATTATCATGAACAATATAAGAGGATAAGCTATAAATATTAAATAATTAAGTCAATGTTTAAGTCCTCGAGAATCAATAAAAAAAAATCTTAAGGCAAAATTATCTAATAGATTTGCTAATTTATGCACAAAACTAGACATAATCTTAACATGTAAAAATAAGGAAATGGTAAAACCATACTACTAAAGATTAATGACATAGGAAAGTGTTCTCAATAGTGTTATGGGTGGGGGCTGATATCAAACCCTAGATTCTATTTTCAAGTGCATTTTTTTACAGAAATTGCATTTAAATGTGCACCCACCCACTATTCACACAAACAGAAAAAGGATGGTAAATAAAATATTAAATGATAATATTTTTGTCATTTTATGTATTTTCCAAAAAAATTTTTACAACAAACATATTCTTAATCCAAAAAAAGTGTAACTTTCATAGAAAAAAAAAGGATTAATTACACTTTCTATCTCAGCATCTAGTATTTCAGTAACAAACTCATTTCAAGGTATAATGTAAAGGAACAATAATTTTATTAATTACTGTTTGGAGACCAAAATAGTACTTCAAATCTTCAAAGTAAGAGACTAGACAAAGAGAAAAATATCTATTGTTTTCTTAGAGAGTTAACTGCTATTTAGGTGAGAAAAATTATTTTTAAAAAACTTCCAGCCTCCAAGGAGAAAAACTGAGTGGCTGAAAAATACAGGGGTGAATAGACAATTTTTATTTCCAGTACATGTTTGTACCTTTTAAATTTTATACTATGTGATTAGATTTCAGTATACATGTACCAAAAAATTTTTTACTATCCTTTGTCCCCAGGATCTGGGAGGCAACCTCTAAACCATGGGTGTCCAAACTTTTGGCGTCCCTGGGCCACACTGGAAGAATTTTCTTGGGCCACACTTAAAATACACTAACACTAAATACACTAACTCATCATAGTTGATGGGCTAAAAAAAAAAAAAAGTCGCAAAAAAATCTCATAATGTTTTAAGAATTTGTATTGGGCCACATTCAAAGCCATCCTGGGCCACCAGTTGGACATGCTCTAAACCATGTACCAAATTTGTGTGAGTTTATGCCAATGATGTAACTCATGGTGGGCCCCCAGACATTTAATAGAAAAAAAGATGACTCAGGTGGCTGCTTGCTCTTGTAAGAAAGACCAACAAACTAGTGAGGGGATTGGAGCTTTGAGCCAAATATCAGCCTACCCTTCTAGGAAGGAAGGGAGTCTGGCGTTTTAAGTTCCACCAAGTAGTCAAAAATTTAATTGATCATGCCTACTTAATAAAACAACCCAAATAAACTCTGGACATTAGTCAGCAAGATAGTAGAATAGAAAGCCCCAGACTTTGCTCTCCCACAGAAATGCTAATTTTACAATATATGATCTGAAATGCCTTTACAAGATTGCCAGAAACCATTTAGGAATTTGTAGCATCTCAGGCATGTTCAGCTTCAAAAAAACAGGTAAAAAAAGCTGTTTCATTTCATCCAAGTCAGCCCATCCCCCCACCCCACCCAAGCCAACACAGCCCAAGATGAGGTGAAACAGTACATTGCAAAAAAATAATCCAATTTAAAAATGGGGAAAGAATTTAAATAGACATTTCTCCAAAGAAGGTAAGTCTTTGCTTAGGATAACAAAATACCATAGACTGTGTGGCTTAACCAACAGACATTTATTTCTCACAGCTCATGCTTCACACCCATAGTAATCTTACCAAATGGTTGTTTGGCCACACCCTTCATATTCGATTCCAAATAGCTTCCTCATTTTTTGCAATACAGTAGTCCCCCCTTATCCACAGAGGATATATTCCAAGACCCCCAGTGGATGCCTGAAACCACAGACAGTACTGAACTTTATACATACTATGTTTTTTTCCTACACATGCATACTTGTTACTTAAAGAAAGAACTCTAAGGCTTCTCTTTGGCACATCCAAATTGCCAGTATCAGTGTTCTCGTGCTTTGGAACCATTTGTAAGTAAAATAAGGGGTACACAAATACTGTGTCATGCCTCAACCATCAATCTGAAACCAAGATGGCTAAGTAACTATAAGGCAAGTAGCAACAAAGGGATGATTTACATTCCCTGCAGAAAAGAGTGGGACAGCATGAGATTTCATCACGCTATTCAGAAAAGCATAAATTAAAACTTATGAACTGTTTATTTCTGGAATTTTCCGTTTAATATTTTCTGAATGTGGATGAGCACAGATAACTAGAACCACGGACAGAGGTGGAGATCTACCATATAAGGAAAGCTGAGAATTTTCCAAATCTTAAAAGTTCTGATTCCTTTTTGCTTTAACAATTCCTTCTTCAATTCACTTCTCTCTTCTCATTAGGAGGAACCAAGTCACTCCTTCAACACTTTACTTAGAAATATCCTCAGCTAAATATTCAGTATTATCACTCCCAACTTTTCTACACTCCATAAAACACTAGACGTGAACACAATTCAATCAAGTTCTTTACCACATGATAACAAGGATCACCTTTTTTCCATGGTCCAATAACATGTTCTTCGTGAACTTCTTTAGTTGGCAATATTCTGCATATTGTCATATATCAATATGCCAGGAGAGTGACACAACCCTGAGGACAATGAAAGCTTTATGTTTGGAGCTCTCCCAGACCTTGCTCTACACATCTCTCCATTTGGCTGATTCTGATTTGTATCCTTTGGCTATAACAAAATTGTAATCATAAATGAAGTTTTTCTTTCTTAAGTTCTGTGAGTCTTTCTAGCAAATTATGAAACCTGACTGGGTACTAGGAACCCGCAAATTGCAGCCAGCTGGTCAGAAGTGAGGGTGACCTGGAGATCCCCAAACTTGAGGCTGAGTCTGAATTAAGGACAGTTATGTGGAAGATTTGTTTTAAACCTGTAAAGTTTGGCCCAATTATGGGTACCTCATGTCAGAACTCATTGCAAAAGACATAAAATAACTGTTTAATAAAAGAATTCATTGTGTCTTCTGAGATTGAAGAGGACAGTAACAAACTTAAGAGAACTGTTTGAAATTATAGTCTAATTTTCAGTTCCTCTATAAATTTCAAATGAAAAGGAATTTTTCATTGCCTCTCTAGAAAGGCAGTTCATAATCAAAAGCTTTTACAAAGAACTAAAGAGAGGGAGGAAATCTCAGGTTTCAGAATAGCCTGTTCAATTACTGTTATTCTATTTAAGTAACATATAAAGTTATCTACAGATAACCTCCAAATAATTTTATTCAATTAAAGAGGCAGAAACCAACAAAAGGTTAAAGCACTTGAACAATTTTAGTTTTATTTCCTTTTCTTTTTATATCTACTGACAAGAGAAATGAAGAGCCATATAGAAGGCATCACTCTACTGAGGAGAAAAAAGGCAATATAGATTTCTCACTAAAGAGATGATTGGCTGTAAGTCAGAGAAAACAGTTAAAAAATATTTATATATGAAATAATTACCAAAAAAGTGAATAGTCTCTTTTTGTACTAATTCCCTAACCAATTAGAAAAAAAAGAAAAAAAAAAAATTGTAGGCAGCTGGACAGAAGAAAGCTTACATGGGTAAATACAGATCAGTTAAAATAATGACTACAGTTTTGCATTTTGTCATGATTGCTGAATGAACAGCTGTTTCTGTTTAAAACTTTCAGAACAACTTAATTCTAGCAAAACACAATTTCAAATAAATTAATATGCTATTTCACTTTAACCTACATTCCTCTTCTCTTAGGGTGTTGCAAAAGGTTTTACCTTAAAATAAATTTAATTTAAAATTATATGATAAAGAGGCCACTAAAAGATCTCTTTTAAAAAATATGAAAAATAATATATGGAATTCTTATAGTACATTTTTATATCAATTCCAAGCAAAGTAAAAAGCTGACTTAATAGTACCATTGATTTATAGTAGACTGAAATGTCTTACTAGAAAAATAAAATAGCAAATGTGATCTGTTAAATTAGATTTGTCTCAGCCCAAAAGTACCCAATAGGCACTCAGCAAATGTTAGGAAATCTGATTTTTAAAAAGTGCCAAAACAGACTAGGTACTTAAATTGATTTTTTTTTTTTTTTTTTTTTGACATTCAAACCTTATAGTAGATACCTGCCCAGGCTTCCTGATGTGATACACACTGAACAAGCCTATGACTCATCTACTAAAAACAGATTAGCAACAAATGCAATTCTTAATAATTAGTTAACATTGCATAGGACTATAATTCAATCAAAATGTTCTTTTCTTTTTATAAAAGCTTACTTGATTTTTTTGTTGTACCTATTAAGTAACCTGTCCATAGGGATCCTAAAAATAGTTAGGATCCCAAAAAGTTACACCAACCAACTCCATATTGGTCCACTGTGATAGCATCAAAGAACGTTATGTTTTTGGCCAAATGGTTTTACTAGTACTACCAAATTTTTAGTCTAAATTATTACAACTATGTATTACTTTTGCAAATAAAATAAAAACATTTTTTCTTTCATGAGACTCAAATAATTCTTTGACTATTCAAGTTCTTAAAATGAACTCGAATTTCAACCTTTTCCCTAATGCACCAACATATCTTTAATAAAATAGATTTAGTATGTTATAATCGTATCTTTATATTCAGCTTGCTACATTTATTTCAATCAAGACTAACTCCTCTAATATGCAACGTCACAGGACTCCTATCTCCAATTGTCCAGGCATACAGACCTTGTTTCTGGCTATAACAAAAACTATAAACATAGTAATTAACAAAATGATAGGTGTTGATATATATCATCAACAAAAAGGAAAATGTAGTTAAAATAACTGAATTCGTAAAATTAAAATTTTTTCAAATGTGTGTAATTTATAAGGTTATTGTCATGGAATTTCTGTACTAACTTACAAATCTAAATTCTACCATATAGAGAAACCTACAAAGGTAAAGACATCATGAATTAAGTTAATGCTTTTTAACTTATGGGGTTTTACTCCACCTAGTGTTATACCTTAAGAAGTACTTTCTTTTTTTTTTTTTTTTTTTTTTTTTTTTTTTTTTTTTTTTTTAATTCATTTTTATTGTTAGACTTATTGGGGTGACATCTGTTAGCAAGGATTACATAGGTTTCAGGAAAATTAAAAGTTACAAAGACACTTTAAAGTATCATTCAAACATCACTAGAAGATTTATTTAACTGTAGGGGGGAAATCACAATAGAGAAAATACCTATTTTTTAAAAAGCTGTTGTATGTAAGAAAACTATTTTCATAACCCTTAAAATTTTTCTTAAAAATTAGTAATGTTCTACATCAAATCCTTACTAGGGCTTCTAAATATATATTCAGCTTACTTCAGAAGACAAGCTAGTTACCTCACAGACTCAACTCATAAAACTTAACTGAAAAAGTCAAATAATTATATCATGAAATGATTATCAATGCTCTAAGCACCAGGTCTATGAAAAGATTTTCTTTTCACCTGATCACTTAAGTTCACTGCTAACATTTTAGGTTCCATTAAGAGAGGAAAGCAGAGCTAGGGTATGCTCCTTACAATCATATCATTTGCTATTGAATGTCACCTTTCAACTTACCAAGTATCAAATCGAACAAACCCCAAATTATTAAAAATACCAACAGTTGAAAAAGAAAAGATAAAGCCAGAAATACACATTCTCTTAGTGAGTTCAGAGACTTTCTCTTCGGTTAGAAATATTTTACTCTGCTAGAAATTATTATCTGTCTATAGAATCTAGAGATGAATCAGAGATTCTTAGTAAATTAACAATCTGGAAATCCTGTGGATTTTAGTTCAGTAGAGTTTTGCCTATAGCTTTTTTTTACAACAGTAATGTTTATTAAATTTATGGTATTAACCATGCTGTTATTTTTTTTAAATAATACCAAAATAAATACTGTGCTCATGACATATACAAATAGATTATGGATCATAACTTTTTAATACTTCCCAAAGAGAAAAAAAATAATCAACTTTCGAAACTGAATGTAATAAAATCATACTAACTACATCATGTCTACAATTACTCACTTGAAATGACCTCTCCATTGTTATTGCAAAGTAGTATTCTCTCCTGGGGTATCTTCGTTCACAAACCAATACTTGATTGCAAATTCTACCCTTTTCTCCTGTTTGCTTGGTAAACAACTTTTTCCCAATCATTTGTGAGGAAACAGCTTTTGCTTCTTCTGGACTGAAATAAGAAAAAGAACTCATTCTTTTCTCTTTCAAGTGAAAAAAACAAAAGTACAGGATTGCCAAAATCTTATCTAATATTTAAACCTCAGTATTTTCATCAATTCAATAATAAGGAGAATCTTTTACAATGTATATGTTTAGTTAAATACTGACTATTTTTCTTTAAAACACATGACTTACGAGAAAACTATCTTCACTCCTCCTTTGAGGCCACTTTCAAATGTTCCTTTTCCTCTACCACCAGCTAAAACCTGTGCCTTTATCACAACATCTTTTGAACCTAGAAGAAAAAAACACTTCTATTAGGTATGAAGCAAGACATAATATTGTGTTAAGCATATACCTTAAGCAGTGTTATTAAATGTAGTAGTCTTATTTATCCACAATGTCAAAAAATGAAGCATTCCATGTGTAGATTTTCTAGATTATTAATAGAACACTTAAAATATTCACCACCTAAATATTGACAACATAAAAAAATTAGCCATTCATATTAAACCATTTTTTAAAGCATACTGAAAATAATTTTACCTTTCCTTGGCATTTTAAATATCCAGTACTTTGGAAAGTATTAAAAGCACAAAATTGAGACTCAAATATTTTCCTAACATTTCCCTCCTTTTCTAGACATATGCAAACTTGCTATCCTATGAAATTATGAGTTATAAATGCTACTTTGGTAGAAATATACAACTTCATGGGAAAATGCTGCACTAACAGAAAGCCCTGTGAATATACATTCTTGAGCTGTACTGTTGTGAGGAGTACTAGGAGTTAAGGTTGTTTTTCAAAAAATTCCAGAATGTTATGTTTATAAATCTTAAAAATATTTGTTTAGTAAATACTCTGACTTTTTCTTCTTTAACAGGTAGACTGATCTCTCTTCTTCCCCTTTCTAACTTGCTGAAGCAAACTAGTTGTTTAGACTTACCCTGATCACCCTAACTAATACTACAACTCTGACCAATTCCCCTTACCCTGCTCTATTTTTTTTCATAGAAGTCAATACTTTCAAATATAATATATACTTTCTCATGTTTACTGTTTCTTGTTTTGTTTCCCCACTAGAATACAGACTCCACAAGGGTAGAACCTTTGTTGTGTTCACTGATGTTTACAAACTCCTGGAAGGGTTCCTACACATAATATTTTCTGAATGTTTAATAAAAAGCACATTTAAAAATGAAGAGAATTCTTAGTGATTTTCCCCTGCTCTTGAAAAAACTCAGAACTCTATAATTAGAGCTGTTTAGAAGTGCCTTGGTTACACAAGATAGACGTTTTTCAATTTGCCACAGTCTCCACCATTTCCAAGTGTAACAATTATTATTAGATGAAGATTAAGAGAAAACTGGGAAATACCCTTAAAATTAACAAAACTTTTCTCATTGACAAGAAAACAGATAGCCTAAGGGAGTATGACAAATTAGTTTGTACACAAACTAAAAGTAGCAGCCACTAGTAATTTTAACTTGTTTCTGGTTACCTGCCAAGTCATGGTTTTCCAGTACTTTAGAAATACTTATTACATCCAAAGAGGATAACTATAATCCAAACACCATAAATATTAAAAAAGATCAATAGTTAAATGGGTGCTTCGCTGGGTTAAATTCAAACATTCTTATTCCCTCAAAGTATCAATTTCCTTTCTTTGGGGATATGAACTCCTTAAGGGTAGAGATGATGCTTCAAAAGTTCCTTCCAAAAGTCTTTCACAACAAAAGAAGAGCCTAATAATAATAATAATAATAATACACAGGTTCATCACTATTAAGATGGGGAAGAGGATTAAAAGGTTCACTCTGAGGACAACTAATTGAAATAGAAATTTTATTCAATTCCGTTGTTTTACTCAACATCTACATACAGGATACTGTGTTGGAGCTATAGATAATAGTAAGCAAAAGAGACTTTACCTGCCCTCATGGAGCTTAGTCTCCTTACATTTGGCCCTTTGCCCCAGTCAGACAAATCCTTCTAGGGATCCCAAAATTATCTTTAAAATATAATGACCATCCCTCCTACCTTTAGTCATTCACAAATGTTTTAAGTACTCCTTGTACACAGTCATCTAATAAAACACTGAAAAGTAAAAAGAAGGCCAAAGTCCTATATGCCATTATAAATCTCCCTCTAGTCTGACATCATTAATCAGTACCCTTTGCATGCTTATTCAACCACATAGAAATTCCACCTTAATTATACAGAATCCAAATCATATTTCCACAATCAACAGGAAAATTGTAAGAGCTCTGCCAATGCCTTACTGAAAATCTATCTCCCAGAACTATCAATAGTAAGAAAGAAATGGCAATGTGCTCTCAGAACTGACCTCAAATTATAACTACTTCATTTCTCCATACTTAACAACCATCCTTTGATAATCCATTCCAGAAACTCCTGTGTGATCTTCAAGCTCATCAACCTTCGTTTTATGGAATCATACTGTCTTCAAATCTAATTAGAATTAGATTTCTTTCCAAAATTTCTTTCATCTCTAACTTTAATTATTCCAAACAGGTAAAACTTACCTCCAGAAAAGTGCTTCCCAACATTTTTCACATCATAACACACAAAGAAAATGATAGAATTTGTAGGAAATACTTGGAAAAAAGGTCAGCGCTATTTCAGAAGTACCAGCTATAAGGCTCATTGGCCCCACTCTCCATGCTAACTCAGCTTCTCCTGCCACCCACAGAACTGAGGGGAACAACAGTTTGTCATAACTGTAATGCATTTACCCTAGTACATTGTCAGGTAAGGTTAAGAGTTTTGAAGAAATATGAATTAGCATTTTATAAATTTTGCAGTAATTCAAGAAGCCAAAATCAGCATTGGGAATTTCTAGCTAGATGAAAAGAACCAGGTGTATTTCTAAGGGACCTTATACCACACCTCACAATCAACATCTTCTGATATTAATTACTTGTTGCAAGAGACGGAACTGTCAATGTCTTCACAGTAGGTACTAAATACATCTTTTAAAAAGTAGCATTTCTGCTCCTCTAGATTTAAAAGTCCTCTTTAGTAACTAATCAGATGCAAGCAGCTCAAAATCAGAGCTGCCTACCTATTCCTTACTACTTCTAAGACCTGGTCCCAGAGAAATTGCCAGAAATATTCATAGTTACAGTATATTTTAAACATAACTATTCTTTCTTCCTAGCTAAGAATCATTAAAGATTTTTTTTTTGGTATATGGGTAGTTCCCTGGCTGGGACTCGAACCCAGGCCACAGCGTTGACAGCGCCAGCGCCGAAACCTTAAGCCACTACACCACCAGGGAACTCCCATTAAAGATTTTTAAAAGAAATCAAAAAATTGCCATCCAAACAAATCCTACTCATTTTATGAAAGTTTCTACAAATTATTTTTTCTAAAATAATGAAATTAGACTAAATGAGTAAATATATGGAAAACTAAAGAAAACCAATTGCAATAATTATAATAATTTGGAAATAGAAAAAAAGAGCTTTTACTATTTCATTATATACAAATGAGGCCCTATTAACATTGGTATGGAAAACATTTTAGATCTTTTGCATTAGTACAAAGGAAAAACTTGGTAAACGAACAAAAGGTTTCATTTAAGAAATCAGACTGACAAAAATTAAAAAAGGAAGTCAAAGGGTTGGAAATTCATCCTTAAGGACACATGGATAGAATAAGTTAAACTTCTACTTTTTCAATTACATTTCCAAGTTTTCCATCTTACTTAGCTGCAATTTTAGAAATTAACATTTAGGTCACTTATAATATAAGGTTGAATGTCAAGAAGATACTGCATTTTGCTGTGTATAATGCACTCCCACTTAATAATGGGCACCTGAATTTTTGGCCCAAACTTTGAGGGAAATGAATCTTTTGTTTATAGTTTTTTAATTCAAATTTTTATTTGTTTATATTTAGGTACTTGTTTTTTGTATTATAAAGTAATTTTAGCATTTATTTTTTAACATAACTCATATATGGAATATAAACTCAAAGTAACAAAGAAACATAAACCCATGGACACAGCCAATAGTTTAGTGGCTATCTGAAGGTAAGTGGGGAGGAGTGAGGAAGAGTCAAAAATACGGAAGGAAAACTGACTCGGGGTGGTGAACATATAATGCGATGGGATGATGTATTGTAGAATTGTACACCTGAAACCTATGTAATATTTACTAACCAGTGTCACTCCAATAAATTTAACAATTAAAAAGAAAACAAAAATAATTATTATCATATTCGAGGGTATTATTTTGCATATGGATATCATTATTGATTTCTAGAGTTATACTTTTAACTCATAAGCATAAATAAAAGAATCAAAAACATTTCTATAGATACAGAATTAGTACTACCATGTACAAGTTCGGACAACTAATTTCATGAACTCATCCTAGAAAAAGTGCTACAATCGTCAATGCTGAATATTACTATAGTCAACTTCAAAGTACTCCCCTTGGGAAGCTATGCACCGACGCAAGCACCTAGTCCACCCTTCAGAGCAATTTTGGAACTCTTTCTGGAATGGCCATCAGAGCTGTCATCATTAAGTTCATGGAATTGCCACAGTGTGCTTACCTTGGCATACTGTACAAATAACTTGGTAAGGTGTCATAACTTTGCCAAGTTATGATATTCAGTAATGAGGTATGTAACAGTTTTTCTACATGAGTTTGCGAAATTAATTGTCTGACCTCATATAATACACATCCTTATTTTTCCCTCACAAATTTGGGCAAAAAAGTGCACATTACACACAGCAAAATATAGTAATTATTACAAAGTAGGCTTTGTAAGAAACACTACAAAAACACAAAGTACAATCCTGAGTTTTCTTTCAGGCTTGATCTTTAAAAGCCTCTTACGTATGGTGTTTCAAAGGTAAAAATGAAGTACCTTTTACCATGTATAAGTTCAAAGTACAGATCACCATTAATTAAGAAAAATTTCACCAAAATTAGTATGAACTTACACAAGGTTTTTGCTAAATAAAAAGAAGTTTGCTTGCAATCTGAATAAAAAGATTATTTTTTCTGATAAATAAAAAAAAATGTAACTAAAAAATCATGTTTCCAAGTCAAGGAAATCATGACCACCATTCAAAAAGCTTATAACATATGACAATTTTCTTAACTTCTACAAACATGTTCTCACTTTTGAAAGAAAAACCATTCTAGAAATAACTACAAATTTAGATTAAATTTTACATTATTTAAAAATGTTTTAAATGTTTTACATCTTTCTTGAATAATTAATAAATGCAAAATTTTCAGCAAAGCACATTTAAAGCCGTATTAATCAAAGGTACATCCAAGATAGATTAATTGTACTAACCTGTAAAAAACTGGTGGGATTTTAAATACTGTTAAAAAGAAAATACATTATATAGCTAGTGCATTACTCATTCTGTTCTTATATTAAATCCTTAAAAATGTAAACTGAAGCATATTTTCTAAAGTCAATTTATTTTTTAAGAGATTAATATAAATTCAAATTAACAAGAGCTCTCAAAGTTTCTAATATCAATAAAAACACCTACCAATAAACATATGTAACCACTTAATTCATTTAACAAATATTAATATTTACTTCTAAGAGTTTGGGAGATATCAGTGAACAAAATTACACCCAAAATACCCCTGCTCTCATGGAATTTATATTCTAGTGCTCAAATTCCTTTTTCCTCCCTTTGGCTCCATATTTTTCATGTCAAAAAAAGGGAGGAGAGAATATTGGACCTCTCTTTCACAACCACATAAACAGCTAAGATTGTCCTTCC
Source organism: Lyroderma lyra (assembly GCA_004026885.1). NCBI lineage: Eukaryota > Metazoa > Chordata > Mammalia > Chiroptera > Megadermatidae > Lyroderma > Lyroderma lyra. Next base: position 23,867 of record PVJL010011738.1, read on the forward strand.
CCAATTCCCTGAAGAATAATCACAGTCACCATATTTTTTAACTATGGAGTAGTAAATATAATTAATTTCCTACTCAATCCATTAAATTCAAACTGAAAATATAACTTCAGCTTCCTAATGCCAATATAAGTGATTCTTAAGTTGATAGCACCATTGGAGTTCATAATAGTCTCATAATAACTTTAGACTATCAACAATTATAAAAGTTCTGCCTTAAAGCTCGTATCTTATCAGAGTTCCCATGTAAAAGTAGCGTGAGTTTTGTTGTTTTCTTTAAGTTAGTACCTAATTTTTTGGCAACTGCATAAGCTTCATCTGGTGACTTAGCCACGTGTCCTTTGGGAACTGCGACTCCTGCTTCTTGCAACAACTCCATACTCATGTATTCATGTAGTGAGAGATTCCTTCGTTGTTGCTGTACTTGAAATCCATAGTTGTTAAACAATCCAGAACTTCCCAGAACCTAAAGAAATTAGGGACATAGATACATAAGAGTGATCTGGCAGTTGTTCTTGTTAAAAACACCTTCTCAAAATAATTTGTTTATATACTTGGTTCTTCGTAACTGTACTAAACCTATTATATTAAATCGTCAAAATCTAATATTCACAATACCTAAATTACAACATAAAATTAAAGCTAATCTACCAGCTAAATATCAAATGTTACCCTGTAGTTTTAGCTATTTCCTCATCATCTCTAGTCTTTATCATTTCAGTTTTACTACCATCTCTCTAATGATCTACAGAGCATTTCCAACTCAAGGCCACATTCAGATCTAAACCAGTCTTATCTTTGCCAACAAACCAAATATCCTTCCAACTTTATTCTCTCCATCATTCCTCCAGCACCTAACAAACTGCCTAGCACCAGATATAATTCAATGTGTCACCTTGAAAAGTTTCTTAAGATCCTACACCTGTGTCCTCATCTACAAAAGCAAGGAGACAGACTAAGGTCTTTCCAAACGTAATGTGAAGGTAGAAGAGAAGATATCACAAGACAATTTATTAGGCATCTCCATATATACAGAGGTAAAGTCTTATAAAGTAATTTCCAAAAGGATAGAGATTTAGGATGAAAATATATTCACCTCAATTTCTAAAAACTAGACACATTTTAAGATTCATAAGAAGGAAATTCAAGGCCAGAAGAAAAAAAAAATCACTTCTACTGGGAAGCAAACACATGAAATTCACTACCAGTAGGTTGAAAGCATGAATAACTTTTAAAAGAAAAAATAAAATAATGGTCAAGATAAATTCATTTATGGCACGTCTGAGGAGTTATAATACTTCAGAACATAACCTAAAACTCTGAAACTGACTTCCGAAGCCAATTATGCCATTCCACAAGTTTCACAGCATCAACATTGAAACGAATAGGCCAATTCTTATGTTCTAGAAAAAACTGTGAGGCTGATTTAAGCACTCAGCTTTGGAGCCAGACAGTTCTGGAATTAAAACTCAGCTTTGACCTTACCTGCTTCCTGACCTAGCCCAAATTACTTGTTCTCTTAGATACAGTTTCTTCATCAATCACTTTCCTACACTACTGTGAAACCCTAATGAAGACTACATGTAGAACGCTTAGCACATAGCTGGCACACGTTAAACAAAAACAAAACAAAACAAAAAATAACATCTATGGCCATTATGCTGTAGTCTATCCAAAACTGAAGTGATACAAAAGACTATTTTCTTACTTCCCCAACTGCTAAGCTGGTAAACATTATCTTATAACCAGTATTAACAAACAGAACAGTACACGACCACTTGAAGAAGGGAAGAAACTTGCCTGCCTCATCCCAGAAAAGCTCAGTCAGCAAGTAATGTTGGTCTTGCGAAGTTGTCCCGCATAAAGTACGAGTACATTTGAAGGGCATTTTCCCCGTCTCCGCTGAGGGGCCACGGCAATAAATGCTAGGCTAAGGTGGCTGCCACGCCGCGAGACGCGGGAATAGCAAAAGAAACTGGCCTGATCCCTTCACCTCCACTCAGACCCCCATGTCGGCTCCCCGCCACCCCATGGAAAACTGGGTAAGCAACTGCAGGCGGGTCGCCGAGGCTCCTCACAGATTGAGGGCCCGAGCAAAGCGACGCAAACATGGGCCAGCTCGCAGTCCTGGCGGGGCACCCCACGTCACCCAATGTCACCGACAGAGAAGTGACCTCGAACCGGGCCTCGGATCCCTTCACCACTCTCCGACAGGAGCCACGTCTCCCGTGTCTCCCTTTCTCCTACCGACCCTCGAAGCAAGAGCGAGCTGGGCCTCAATACCTGCACGGCCGCCCGGAGCGCCGTCCGGGGCGGGTGACTCCAAAGAGCGGCGGCGGCCAAGAGCCGACTGCTGAATACGGACGCCGCCATTCCTGAGTGCAGCCCCAAACCCTCGGCGCCTCGCGCAGGCGCAGCGGTACGAGACGCCCGGTTACGTAGCTGCTCCCTTCGCACACGCCGACCCTGGCCCCACCCGTCGGGGCGGGGCCTTGGGTTAACTCTTCTGTTACGAGAAGTGCTGCGCCGGGGACAAGCAATAACTGCCAGGCTAAGAAACTGGTCTAGGCAGTTATAAAGCAACCTTTGACCTTTGGAACTGGGCATCGCAGCGTCAATATCCAACCTGCGGCCAGAAAGCACCTGAACATTTCCTAGTGAAATGTATTGGAAGGATTACCAGCGAATCTGCCACTAGTTATCAATCCAGAAGGCACACTGGAATCACTTTTTTAAAATTACCTTTACCAGAACCCATCTGAGGAACTCTTATTTATTAGAGTTCTGTGGATGAATCAGATGCACACATTGTGCATTGAAAAACCCTGAGGTGACTTGTGCCCCATCAAAGTATTAACCTGGACAATGTCTGGACGCTTATTCTGCTCTGAACATCCATCTTCAAAATGTGGAAGCATTTCAGTTAGTAAGATCTCAACCCAGGAATAGGTGGGAGTTGCTCTCAAGCATTAGCCAGATTCTGATACCTACTTCTGATGCCCAGTGACCCAATTCACAGAACAGCACTGTATAAAGAAAAAGTGAATCTATACAAGGAGCTTATCGACTTAGTGAATAAAAGGGGTTTTGTTTGTTTGTTTGCATCCCCCAAAATCTCAGTTCTTAAAGTCAGGACTTTCTAAAGAATTTTTTCATTCTGTTGGCACTCATGGGAAACTAACCTCACTTTCATCACTAGTACATATTATGCACAATTAAAAACAGGGAGAGGGGAAACAGACTTTGGTAGCTCAAATCTCTTTTGCACCATTCTTATACTGCCCATCATAGCCAATCAAATAAAATCAGGATAATGTGTCCAAAAAGCCAAGACTGTGACCTGCCAGTTTCTATTAAGAACACATACCCCATCAGATACAAATAGGGCATACTTATTTTCAAGCCAGCTCATTTTAATTGATAGTAAACACAGTTGTTGAGTTACCAGTTCTGAGTGCAAGGCCGGTTATTTAAAGGGCACGGTGTACTGAAGTAAGATGTCAGGCTGTAGCCCTGATAGGAACCTAAACTGGGTTAACTTTACTTCAAGTTTGGATCATATCTCCATTGTTATGTCATCTGTGATACTGGCTTAAAAACAGGCACTATAGGAGCAGAAATACAGGTAAGAGCATCATTGAGAAAGACACATGCTGGTCCGTGAGGCCCCTCTCCTTTGGCGGCCCAAGCAATGGAGGAGATGTACTACTCCCACAGCACTTCTTTTTTTTTTTTTTTTTTTTTTTTTTTGGAAAACAATTTAGTAATGTATTTATTCCAAGAGTGATTTAGTAAGGTATCTCAATGAAGCATGATGATACCCCTTGATATGGGAATTCTACTTCTAGAAATACATTATTAGGAAATGATTCAAAATGTTGTTTTTAAAAAAACTGTAAGAAAGGAAAAGTTCACTCGCACACACACAGAACCCAAATGATCAATGGCTGGGATATTATCATATACGTTACAATGCATCATTTCGATAAACTAGTACATAGCCATTAAAACAGTATATATGAAGGTCATTTAGCACCATGAAAATACATATAATATTATGCATAATTTAATGACAAGTGAAAAGAGAAATAAAATTTATCTCTCACCGTAATATAATATCTAGAAATAACAAATATTATCATTTTTTAATATCCTGCAGTTCTTTTTAATATACTTACTTTGTTTTCATATTATATTCATATATAGTTCGTATCCCACAGCACTTCTTGATTAAGTGCCAAGTACTGTATCTCTTGACACCGCATTGAAGAATTAAGGTAAAATGATGATAGGCTGCCGACCTGCTGTTTCATCATTATGGAATTAGCTTAAAAAAATAAAATTGCTTTACTAAGAAACTACATTTTTCACAGCACAAAATTTGCAATCCTTATCTGTAAGACTTTTAGAAACTTGTGTGCAGTAGAGAATAACAAAATGTATTAAGTAGAATAGACACTGATGTTTGGGGGGCAGATAGGAGGGAGAGTAGAATGAGGAAAAGGGAACAAAGAATAGTTCCTCTAGTACAATGGCATTTCTGTCTCCCACTTTATCTCTACCTTCTATTGTGAAATTAAAGGTGGCATGGTATCCAGGAAAAGGGGCAAAAGAAATTCTCTGAGGGGAAAAAGACTAATTTTTTTCACAGTCCTTTAAAATCACTAAAGTTTTTATACCCTCTACATTCTAATGCTCCTAGAGAAGATGGAGAGAAGAGTATGGAAGCCAGATACTCTCTGGTGGTTCCTTGAGGAGGGTCCCTGTGCTGTGCACTTGCCAAGACCTTTGTGTCCAAGATAAAGGGTAACTCCACTGCAAAAGAGATTTGGGGATCTAAATCAGGGAGCATTGGAGGGGGACTAAAAATCCCTTGAGCACAAAGCAGGTACAGACATGGAAACATCTGATAGGCTGGTGCACTTCAGCAGATAAAGCTGAATCAGATTCCTACAATTTGTACCCACTCCAACAGAGCTGGGGAGGACTGCAAGGCTTCCAGAGCCCTTGAGAGTTACACAGACAAGCAAGAACCAGCATATGGGAGCAAGAATAGTGATCCAACGTGTTTGGGAAGAGAGATGTGTCATGCTTGTTACATGAAAACATCAAGGACTAGATGTTCCCTGTTGAGCTATCACTGCATATATTACATGGATAGAAGGATAAGGGAGGCAGATTCTGATTTAACAGTGGTTAAATTTCTGGCACTTGATATAATAAGAGTTAATAGTAGAATTCAAGTTCAGATGTAGAAAAATAGTCATAGTTCCTATACACATGAACATATGGAATGAACATGATATCATTGCACCCTGGTTCTCAAACTTGGCTGAACTCTAGAACCACCTGAAGAGCTGTTATTAATAATAATCCCATTGCTTGGGTCCCACTGCCAAAGAGTCTAATTCAATTTTCTTTGGTGAGACCCAAAGTGATATATTGTAAAAGTTCCACTAGTGTTTCTAATAAGCGCCCAAAGATGACAATCTTGCTCCTTCTACTTTCCTCTCCGTCTCACTGGAGGGGAGGAGCTCAATACAGGAGGAGGCAGCCACCATAGATAGCATGGGATTTAAAGTCAATACACCTGGATTTGAATACTAGGTCTGCCACCGTCTAGCTGTGCGGTCTTAAGCAAGTCATTTATCCTCTCTGAGTTTCAGGTTCCACGTCTGTTAAAAATAGGTGTATTAGTTTCTGATAGTTGCTGTAACAAATTGCCATAAATTTGGTGGCTTTAAAAATCTCAGTTCTGGAGACCATATATCCGAAATAATTATCACCTGGCCAAATTCAAGGTGTCAGCAGGGCCACAGTCCCTCTGGAAAGTTTAGAGGATAATCTGTTCCTTTCTCTATCTATGTTCTGATGGCTACTGGCCATCATCCTTAGCCTTTGGCTACTTCACTCTAATCTCTATCTTCTTCTCTTCTAGTTAAATCAGTTCTCTTATAAGGTACATGTACATTTAGGGCCCACCATAATCTAAAATAATCTCCCAATCTCAAGATTCTTAGTTTAATCACATCTACAAAAACATTTTTGCCATATAAAGTAACACTCACCTTTTGGCCATATAAGGTTCCAGGGATTAGGACCTAAATATCTTTCAGAGGGCCATTATTGAGCCTATCACAAAAAGCTAGTAATGAATGCCCTGACTATCTGACAGGATTTTATAGTCAGGCACAAGTAAAATGTGAAAGCAACTGAAGAGGTTAGGCAAATGTAAGCAATAATAATTATTACAACTTTCCATGACTTAGCTTTTAAAACCTTTGATGACATGTGTAGCTTCCCAAATACTCTTCAGAACATTTCCACTGAGGCCAAAGTAGGTCCACCCTAAGTTCACACAGGCCCTTGTGAGAATTAGAAAAAGAAATGACTCCATCCTCAGGACACTTTACTTCTCTCTTTTGGAAAACTGACAAAATATATCCTACCATCTCCCAAAAACTCATAAGCTGAATTGAACAAATAAGTAAATATGAGTATATTAAGGATAGGGAGAGCTGGATTTTCTATCAAACTTTCTATCATATTTTAACTACCTTCTTTGATAGAGAATCAAAGATACATCTTTGACAGAGAATCAAAGAAGGGAGTTAAATTATGAAAAAAGAGAATGTTGGAATTTTCTCTTAATTGATATTAAGTATTGGTATAAACTCATGGTTTTCAATATACAGAAATAGATATAAACATAAATATCAATATTAGGTTTCTCCAGAGAACAGTTACATGGCTGGATACTTTCTAGACACCCCGTGTGTGTGTGTGTGTGTGTGTGTGTGTGTGTGTAGGGAAAGGAAGAGAGGGGGAGAGAGAGAAAATAATATTAAGGAATTAGCTCATGCAGTTTTGAAGGTTGGCAAATCCAAATCCATCAGGCTGGAAACCCAGGGAAGAGGTGATGTTACAGTTCAAGTCTAAAGTCCATTAGGTTGGATAATTCCCTCTTTCTCTGGAGAGGTTAATCTTTTGTTCTATTCAGCCCTTCAATTGATTAAGTGATGCCCATTCAAGTTATGGAAGGCAATCTGCTTTATTCAAAGTCTACTAATTTAAATGTAAATTTCAAACAAGAACACCCTCATAAAAACATCAAAAATATTGTTTGACCAAATATTTGGGCACATTGGCCCAACCAAGTTGACACGTAAAATTAACCATCACAGATATAAATACATGTTTGTGCTCTCTGTCCACTGAGAAGGCCTGGGAGCAGCAGTCCCCAATAACAATAAGCCATCCTAGTACCTACATCTAATAACCCTTCTCCACTAAAAGACAGTAGATATTCTTGGAGAAATCACTGGTTACAGGATTGAGTAGTGAAAGTGCAAAATGAGCTTGGAATGTTTTATTGAGTCAAAAAGTAAGGATGTGTTCAACCATTATGGGAATATGTAAAAAATATAGAGAAGCTAAACAGGCATTGACCAATTATGCAATAATTTATGCAACATAATAAATAATAGTGAGGAATATGGCATAAATGTAGTTTTTTCTTATTCTTCCCATTTAGTAGAACTAAAATCTCTAGGCATTATACAATAGGCTCTTTGTTAACTGGAACTTAAGCAACCGGCACTCCCAAGCAACTGGCAAAAAAAAGAAGAAATAATACTTTAAATAAAAATGAAAAAAAATCAATTTCTAGTAGAAATATAAGTTTAAACTTGGCACACTGGCGCCCATACTTCACGAGCCACATGTTTGTCTCCCCCTATTGCCAATTCACAGTGTGTAAACATATTGGTTGGTTGGAATATATTATTATTCAAATTTTGTACTCTCGCCCAACCCCAAGTATGCCAAAATAGGTCCCAAGTAAACTTAAATGCATAATGCTTACTCTTAAGCAGAAGATGGAAATATGCAAGAGGCTTGAGAAAGGTGAGAGTTGTGCAGTGCTCATGGAAGAAATTAATGTCAGTTCATCACCAAGCTACAACATTAAGGCTCAGTCTCAGAAGACAAAGGAGTTTTATGTTAAGTTGGAGGGTGACAAGAGTGTGGAGAAGAATCATACTCTTCATACAACAAAAGTGGAAGTGCTTGACCAGACCCTGTGGTTTTCACTAAAAAGGTTTGAGGGTGGTTATATATCTGGACCCATTTTGCAGAAAAAATCTAGAGAATTCCTGAGAAAATGAACACTGAAGGCTTACCCAATTGAAGGTTCAACATAGCATCCATAAACTAGACTTGTCAGGTAAGTAGAAGTTGGCTGATTTTGAGGCTGCAGCTTCATTTGGTGATGTGTTTAGTGAATTGGTTGCAAAAAATGGTTTAACCCCAGAACAAATTTATAATGCATATGAGACTGAATTAATGTGGATATGTCTGCCTAATTCTACTTTGGCTAGTGGTAATAAGGAGGTAGCCTATGGGCTCAAGCTAAATAAAGAGTATATAACTATGCTCATTTGTGCTAATGCAACAGGAAATCATAAGGTAAAGTTGTGTGTGATTGGCAAGTTTGCTAAACCAAGGTGCTTTAAATGCATAACTAAACTCCCTGTAGATTATCATGCACAGAATAATGGTTGGACAAATGCAGAAATTTTTACCAAGTGGTTTCATTATTCATTTATCTACAGTGTTAAAGAAAATTTATGAAAGAAAGGAATACGAGAGAACAATAAAGTTCTATTGCTCCTGGATAATGGTCACGCACATCCTCCTGTGGAAGAGCTCATTAACAGCAACATTTTAATATGCTATCTTCCAGTTAACATCACAAGTCTGATCTGACCAATGGATCAAGGAGTGATACCAAATGTAAAAATGTTTTACAGGTGTAAGTTCATGTGAAAAATGACTAATTTTGATGGGACAATTCTGGACTTTCAGAAAATAATGTAATCTTGAAGATACTATCTACACTGTCAGTCATGTTTAGGATTCTGTGAGAAGTGAAAAATTATGGAAGTATTGGAGAAAGTTGTTGTCTGTGGAATCCTCTTCCTCTGTTGACTTTGAAAGATTTCCAGTCAATAGTGCAGTTTTCAGTAGCAGAGTTTATCATGAAAACTAGAGTTAATTGACTTTGTTAACAACAAAATAAATTTGTCTCAAGATGAATTTGATAACTGTCTTGCTGTGGATGAAGCTATTCCAGTAACTCATACACTTAATACAGAATACATTATAGAAGCTGTTGTGAACCATAGAAAAATAAATATTGCAGAGGACAAAGAGAGTGATGATGATGGGTGTGAGGTAGAAAAATTATTCTGGCAGAAATCTACTGCAGGATTTGAAACTGTAATAATTTTTTAAGAACAACCACCCTTTTCACCATATTATGTATCTGCCCATCATGCAAAACCTGACTTTGCATGAGAGGCATAGGGCCTCAAAGCAAGCTGATATTCATTCATTTTTCAAGAAGGCTGCACATAAGTTTGCCAGCACAGCATCATCTACTGAGGTATTTCCAAAACCATCTATATTCACTTCTCCTAATCATGTCTATCTACATCATCAGATCTTGATGATCCTGATGCAAAATCTACTCAGGAAACTCTCTACCCCTATTGTAACATTTTAAAGTGTGTATGAATATGTCTTTTTCTAGGTTACTTGAAGTTTAAAAAATTATGCTAGTGAAGTTCATTAAGTTGAATAGTTTATTGACTGCCATTTAACTAAAACTGCACTCAGACAGCTGTTTTTATAATAAAACTGTGTTACATTAATTTTGTTTTATTTGTCTTAATTTGCTTTTAATTACTATATTTCAATATTAATATCAAGACAATACAGAGTTTATGGTATGGTATGATATGGTATAGTATGAGATATAGTATTAGTTAGGCCTATTTTAACAGTAACTCTTAAGCAACCAGAAATTACATTTATCCAGCATCTACCAGCCCCATGTTAACTGAGACTCCACTGCATATAGAACAATCATAAGAAGACACTAATAAAAGAAGAAATAAAGGCAGACCAGCTAGAGACCTCTGGAACAAAGGAACAGCATGGTGGCAATTCCCTGGGTTTTCTTTTTCCCTTATATATTCTAAATTAGGTGCTAAAGAAGCTAGTAAATCATAAATGCCATTGGATGCAGACAAAAAAAAAAGTTCCCTCATAAATCTATTCTCTGTTGCTGAAAGAGTAGGAAAGGTGCAACCTAGCAAAATGGAAACATTTCAGACAATAACCTTTTTACTCTGGTCAAATACCACAGATAAAACTATGGTCCCCACCTTTACCATACCATAAAAATTTGAATGGAGCATAAAAAATTCCACACTTATAAGGCTTTAACTAGGTACTTTAACACCACACTAAGGGTGGTGGTGTTAGAGAAGAACATTGAGAATCTCATTCCCACTGAATGGCAATGAGCCCCCCACCTCCCACAGTAATAGACCACATGTGGAGCCTGGACTTCTGCCCCAACTCAGAAGTAATGAGGCACTTCTCCTTATCCCACTGGGGTGGTGTCAGAAGACGCCTAATGAAGAATCAATACTTTCACCATTATAGAGTGGTAACAAATCTACCCCCACTGTGGTGTCAGTGGAAACCAGAATACCCACCTCTACCCCACAGTAATAAGAAGCTCCCTCACCTTGGAGGTCAGTGAAGTCCAAGAGGAGAACCTGCACTTCTACCTCTATCTGACAGTACCTAAGCAGCACTCCCCACTTTTCCCTCTCAGAGCAGTGTCAAAAAAAAACAAAATCACACAAAAGCAGAAAATTTAAACAAAATCTAGAACATAATACAAAAATATCCAGGTTTCAATAAAAATTATTCATCATACTAAGAACCAAAAAAGTCTAAAACTGAATTTAAAAAATACAGTCAAAACATGCCAACACAGGGAAGATACAGATATTAAATTATCTGTCAAAGATTTTAATGCTAAAATGTGATTTTAAAATGCTTTCATGGGAGTTCCCTGATGGTGTAGTGGCTTAAGGCTTCGGCGCTGATGCTGTCAGCGCTGCGGCCTGGGTTCGATTCCCAGTCAGGGAGCTACCCACATACCAAAAAACAAAAAAAATAAAAAATAAATAAAATAAAATAAAATAAAATAAAATGCTTTCATGAACAATTATGAATATGCTTTAAACAAATAAAAAAAAATGAAAGCCTCAGCAAAGACAGGATTATAAAAAAGAATTTTAAAAAAATTTAGAACCGATAAATATACAATAACTGAAATAAGAAAGCCCAGTGATGGGCTCAGCAACTGAAAGGTAACAAAGCAAAGAATTAGTTAACTGAAAGGCAGAAGAATAGAAATTACCCAATATGAACAAAAGATACAATAAACTGAAAAAAATAAAATAAAATGAACAGAGCCTCAGAGACCTACATGATTGTAACAAAAAATTGAATATTCATGTCATCAGAATCCCAGAAGAGAAGAAAGAGGATAGGGCTGAAAAAGTACTCAAAGAAATAATGGCTGAAACTCCCCAAATTTGGCAAAAGACATAAACCTACAGATTCAAGAAGTTGAGCACACTCCAAACAGGACAAACTCAAAGAAATCCACATAAGACACATTATAACTAAACTTCTGAACACCAAGACAAAGAAAAAATCTTGACAGCAACGAGAGAAAAATTACCCTTACCTACAGGAAAACAAACAAACAAACGAAACATTCAAATGGCATCATATTTCTCATCAGAGATTTTTTGAGGCCAGAAGGAATAGCACAATAATTTTTAAGTGCTGAAAGGAAAAACATTGTCAACCCAGAATTCTGTACCTTGTGAAAAAATATCTTTTAAGAATGAAAGAGAAATCAGGAAGTAGTCAAATGAATGAAAACTGAGAGAATTTGTCATTAGACAAGTTAAGACCTAAAAGAAGGTCTAAAGAGTGGTCTCTAAACAGAAAGGAAAAGATCAAGGAGGAGAACTTGGAACAACAAAAAGGAAAATAAACATAGTAGATAAATATATGGGTAAATACAATAGGTGTTGTTTTTCCTCTTGAGTTTGCTAAATTATGCTTCATAGTTGAAGCAAAAATTATAACTTTCAGATGTGGTTCTAAATATAAGCAGAAAAATGTTTAAGACAATTATATATTATAGACATAGGACAGTAAAAGGACATAAAGGGAAGTGAGTTTTATATACTTTACACACATGAAAAAACAACAGTATTGTATGGTGATATATGTACAATGTAATATCTAAAGCAAACATTTAAAAAGCCATTTAAAAATGTCATCAAGATGATGGCATGAGAGAAGATTCTTGAAACCTCTGCTGGAAAATACAACAAACTGAACAACTATAATCCAACATGGGAATCCCTAAGCAACACATAACCTCAGCTGAGACACCCCCTCATCACAAGGAAACATCTAAAGGTTGGAGAAAGGGAAGCAAGCCAGGAAGAAGGGAAGAGGGAAGTGCAGAAATGGGGCCATGGGATGCAATCTGGAGCCCAGCAAAAAAGTGAGTGAAGCAGGGACCGAAGAGCATGGGCCAGAGCACAAAACAATCCAGAGAAAATTAGGAACTGGAGTTCCAATAGGCGAAGAAATGTGGGCGGGAGTACAGCATGATCCTGGGTTAAGCACACATGCCTTCTCTGGCCATGGGCATTCCTGACAAAGGAACAAGCTTGTGTTGCAGCTGAGCCCAATACCCAGGGCTGCAAGCTTGGGGCACAGAGAGAATGTAGACAGCACTGCCCTCAGTGCCAGGCAGGAATCATAGACACAGAGAGAGGCTGCCTACCCTTTCCCTTCCAGAGCTCACTGCCCTCACCTCCACTCAGTGCTGACGGGAAAAAAAGCTGTAGGGGCTAGTCAGCTGCTGTCTGGAAATCACCATTACCCAGTGCCACTTCCCCTAACAAACCCTGCCCCAACCCTTCCCACTGAAACCTGTAGGGGATTTCCAGGGAAGCTGTGTCACACAAGGGCTGCAGTTGCTGCCTGCACTGGCATTTCAGAGGCATGGAACTCCATCACTCACAACATACTCCCAAAGGGGAGGCACACTAAGACCAAGGCAGCTAGGTCAAAAAAGAGAAGCCCACCTCCTAGGAAAGCTCCCAGTATGAGAGAACTGAAAAACCACAAGAAAATAAAGTTCTGCTGCCCAAGAGCTCCAGTGACACCTTCTGGAAAGGGAAAAGAAGACCTCTTCATTTCTACCAGAGGAAAGTTCTTAGATGCCCAGGAAAAGAAACACACCAACAACTATGAATGCCCATGGGAACAAAGCTTTTTCAGAAAGAAAATGAAAAAAATTCTAGAAAAGGAACTTAAGAACATGAAAATATGTGGTTTAAATGACATAGAACTTAAGCGTTCTGAAAACTCTCAAAGAGATCAAATAAAACCCAGAGAGGCAGTTTAATGAACTCAGAAAGGAAATCCACAATCAAAAGAAATATTTTAACAAGAGATTGAAACTTTAAAGAAGAAGAACCAAACAGAAATTCTGGAGCTAAACAATGCAATGAAAGACATGAAAAATGAAATAGGCAGCATAGGAAGCAGAGCCGATGAGATGGAGGAAAGCATTGGTGATACTGAAGATAGAAATATGGAAGTGATAAAAATGAAAGAAGAGAAGGACATAAGAATTAAAAGAAATGAAAAAAACTCTACAAGAACTACCTGACTCAATTAGAAAAAATAACTTAAGAATAATAGGTTTACCAGAAAGAAAGGAGAACAAAAAGGGCACCACTGACAGTCTATTCTAACAAATAGTTGATAAAAATTTCCCAGGCCTGTGGAAAGAACCAGACCCTCAACTTCAGGAGGCGGACAGGATGCCCAATTACTTCAATATCAGTAGGCCTACTCCAAGGCACATTATATGAAAGCTATAAAAAAATTAAAGACAAAGAAAGAATACTCAAAGCAGCCAGTGACAAGGAGGCTGCAACCTATAAAGGAAAGCCTACCAGATTACCATCAGACTTCTTAGCAGAAACTCCACAAAGTAGAGACAAATATTCAAACTATTGAAAGACAAAAATTACCAGCTGAGAATCATTTGTTCATAAAAGTTATCCTTCAGATATGAAGGAGGAATAAAAACAATTCTAGATACACAGAAGCTGAGGGAATTCTCTAGCAAAAAAACACAGCAGGAAATACTGAAGGAGGCTATTCAATCTGAAATCAAAAGTCAAAATAAATAGGTATAACTGGTGACAACAAAAACATAAAAAAAGGAAGCAAAGGTCTTAATTTCTAAAAAGAAATGATGATAAGAAAAGATGTTTAAGGAAAAAAAACTACTGTTTGTATGAAACTTTATTTTACATAAACTTAGTGGGTATCATTAAAAAAAAAATCCAGAACTGAGACACATAACATTAAAAAAGAAAGGAAACAGATAGAAAAATCATAGAATACCATCCAACTAAAATACCTGAAAGAAAGAAAGAAAAAGAAAACAAACTACCAGAAAACAAAAAATGAAATGGCTAAAGGAAATGTTCATATATCAATCATCACCTTAAATGTAAATAGACTAAACTCACCAATAAAAAGATCAACATAGAGACTGGATTAAGAAACAAAACCAACCACATGCTGCCACCAAGAGATGGAGATGTAGCTCAGCCACAAGGACAAATACAGACTCAAAGTGAAAGGGCAGAAAACAATACTCCAAGTGAATAGTATCAAGAGAAAAGTAGGTTTAACCATACTTACACCCAATGAAACAGACTTCAGGATAAAAAATTTGTAGGAGACAAAAATGAACATTTCATAATAATAAAGGAGACAATACAAGAAGTCATGGCATTTATTAATATATATGACCCCAATTAGGAAGTACCAAACTTTACAAAGCAACTACTAACAGAACTAAAAAGAGAAATAGACAAAAACAATTATAGGGGGGGGACTTAAACACCCCACTGACAGCCATGAACACATCTTTCAAACAGAAAATAAATTAGGAAATATCAGCTTTAAATGATGCATTACAGCTATTGAACTTATTTGACATTTACAGGACACTATATCCTACAACATAAGATTATACATTCTTTTCTAGGAACATTCTCAAGATAAGCCCTATGCTGGAACAAAACTAGCCTCAGCAAATTTAAGATGATTAGAACCATACCAAATGTATTCTCTGACAACAAAGCTTTGAAATTAAAGATCAATGGCAAAAAAGAAGGAGAAGGAGAAGAAGAAGAAGAAAGCAGGAAAAACAACATATATGTTGAAATTAAATAACCTGTTATTAAAAATGATTGAGTCAAAGAAGAAATAATGAAGACATAAAATAATAGAAACAAATAAGAATGAAATCACATTGTATCAAAATTATTGGGATGCAGTAAAAGCAATAAGAGGACAATTTATATCATTACAGGCATATCTCAAAAAACAAGAAAATTTTGAAACAAACAACCTAACACTACATCTTAAAAAACTAGAAAGAGGAAAAGATGAAACCCAAAGTCAGAAAAAGGAAGGAAATAACCAAATTTAGAGCAAAACTAAATAAAATAGGAAACAAAAAACAATCGAAAAAATAATGCAACAAAGAGCTGGTTTTCCAAAATAATTAATAAAATTGATAAACCTCTGGCTAGGCTCATCAACGTAAAAATAGAAAGGACACAAATAACCAAAATGAAAAATGAAAGAAAAGAAATTATGTCTGATAACACATAAATACAAAGGACCATACAAGAATACTATGAAAGCTTATATGCTACCAAGTTCAACAAACTAGAAGAAATGGACAAGTTTCCAGAAACATATAGCCTACCTAGACTAAACCAAGAAGAAATGGATAATCTAAATAAATCAGTCTACAGTAAGGAAATTGAAAGTATCAACCAAATCCTCCCAAAAGCAAAAGTCCAGGACCAGATAGCCTCACAAGCAAATTTTACAAACATTCAAAGAGGAATCAACACATGTCCTCCTAAAACTCTTCTACAAAATTGAAGAAAAGGGAATATTTCCCATTCATTTTTCAGACCAACATTGCCCTGACTCCAAAGCCTGATAAAGATAACACAAGAAAAAAAAAAACTACAGACCTTTATCTCTAATGAATGCAGATGCAAAAAAGTGCTAAATGAAATACTAACAGAATACAGCAATGCATTAAAAAATTATACCTCAGAATCACATGGGATTCATTCCAGGGGCACAAGGATGGTTCAACGTATGCAAATTGATCAATGCGATACACCACATAAAGAAAATAAAAGATAAAAACCATATGATTGTATCAGTTGTTACAGAAAAAGCATTCAACAAGATAAAACATCCACTTACAAAAAAAACACTTAATAAAATAGGTATTGAAGGAAAGTAACTCAACACAATACAGGACAAACCCTCAGCTATTATAATATCATACTGAATGGGAAAAAAAACTGAAGCCTACTCTTCTAAAATCAGGAAAAACACAAGATATTCAACATAGTACTCTAGTCAGAGGAATCAGGTAAGAAAGAAATAAAGGCATCCAAATTGGGAGTGAATAAGTTCAACTGTCACTCTTGGAAGATGACATGATCCTTCATATAAAAAATCCTAAGGACTCCACTAGAAAACTATTAGAAATAATAAATGAATGCAGTAAATTTGCATGATACAAAATCAATGGACAAAAATTCATTACATTCCTATAAACTAACAACAGAACTTCAGAAACAGAAATGAAATAAATAATACCTTTTTTAATTGCAACAACCTTTTGTAATTGCAACAACAACAACAAAAAATACCCAAGAATAAACTTAAGAAAGGGTGTGAAAGACTTATACACTGAAAATTATAACACATTATTAAAAGAAATTGAAGAAGACACAAAGAAATAGAGTTTCTTTGTATATTTTGGTGCATCCTGGTTGGGAGCATATATGTTGATTAGTGTCAAGTCTTATTGTTGTTGCATTGTGCCTTTTATCATTATGTAATGACCATCTTTGTCTTTTACTATCTTTTTTAACTTGAAGTTTATTTCATCAGATATCAGGATGGCCACTCCTGCTTTTCTCTGGTTACCATTTGCTTGGAGTATTGTATCCCATCCTTTCACTCTGAGTCTGTGTTTGTCCTTACAGCTGAGGTGTGTTTCTTGG
>PVJL010011739.1:0-40996 GCA_004026885.1 Lyroderma lyra
AGCGATACAGGTGCCCGCTGGGGTCAGCGTTGCTCACGCAGGAGTTCGCTGTGAATCACAAGTGTCTGGGCGCTGATGGTGACCGCTTTGAGCCCCTCTTGTAACTGCAGAAGTCAGACGTGACTTGTATTCATCTTCTGTTATTGGTATATATTGAGCATCACAATTTTAATATTTTTTCCTTTCTTAAAATGTGTATACTATTTTTGGCACCCTCCATATATATATACACTGTATACAAAGTAAAACCAATACTTTTTATGAGTACTAGCAATACTTTA
Organism: Lyroderma lyra; assembly: GCA_004026885.1. Classification (NCBI taxonomy): domain Eukaryota; kingdom Metazoa; phylum Chordata; class Mammalia; order Chiroptera; family Megadermatidae; genus Lyroderma; species Lyroderma lyra. The sequence continues at coordinate 282 of PVJL010011739.1, forward strand.
ATATTTGCTTTCCTTGGTTTTAATTTTTTTTTATTTGCAACCTAATGCATTTTCATAATGGAATACTAATGCCATTAAATCTTAGAAATACAGAAATTTCAAATCTGACTAACCCAAGAAAAATAAGTGAAGCAGAGTTTTGCCTCTTTAAAATCAATCTAACACTTCACACCCTAGAACTAAAGTATTTCTCTAATTCAGGCAGGATGGGCTCCTTGGCTACCTGCTTGCACTAGGCCCTGCCTAGCATTTTATAAACACTCAATTGCAGTTACCAAATGTTAAACCACTGCTTGTACACAGCAGCAGAATTCTTTTTTTTTCCCCCCATGGTGATTTTATCTCAAAGAGTCAAAGGCAAGACTGTGGTCTGAGACCAAATATGAAAAAATTTCACATCCACAAATAAGGAGAAAAGTCAAGGGCTTTTTAACAAGAAGGTCTTAAGCCCACTAACTAATATTAGTTTGTAAAACCAGACTGTCTCCACACTAAAGACTGTGCTACCAAATGTGGTTCTTGGAAACAAGGGCTGGAGAGCTTGAAATGGGTGGCCAGAACGTTCATCTCTTACTTCAGATTTTTTATTAAAACATGGAATCAGACTATGGCTCCATCTGAACACAGCTAAGGCCGGATATGGGCAGTGCCAAAGAAGAGACAGTGAAAAGCCTTTAGAGTTCCCATTTCGGCCAGCGGACTTTCCCATCTTCTGCAGAAGGAGTGGTCCAAGTCTCCCCCGCAGGAATGTGCGACCGAAAGTTATAAAGGCCAGGACTTCTCCCTTACCCAAGCCCCCCCAATGACACTGCAACCCATTTCCTTCTGGGAACTGAAGGTCGTAAGAGTTAAAAGATAGTGGTGCTCAATGTAGGTTTTGCAAGGATGGAGAGAGTCGGGTGAGATGGGGGTAGGGAAGCGAGTGGGGGATATGCGCCTTGCTGGAGCGAGGGGAATAGGGCTGTCGGGGCCAGGGACTTCGGAACATAAGGAGACCTGGATCTTCCAGAATCTGTCCAGGTAGGCCTGCCACGGTCTGTGATAAACCCGAGGGGCTCGTCTGAAAATGTAGGGCATCTATGTGCCCTGTGCCTACCATCATCACTCTTCTCGGAAAAGGAGATTGGTCCCCGCAGGAGCCCAACCCCCAAAGTGGGCCTTTGCTTGCCCTTTAAAAAAAAAACAAACAAAACCCCCCCGCAAATCCGCATGGAAAGAAGCAAAAACATTTATAGGGTGGAAAGGCCGGAGGCTAAGAGGTGTTCTGCAAACGGCGGGGGCGTTTGTGGAAGAAAAGGAACCCCCCCGCCCCGTCCGTCGAAGAACTTCAATCACCTCCGGGGTGGGGGGAGGGGCGGTACGCGGCCCTAAGCCTCCGGAACCGAAAGAGCAGAAGCGGCGTCCGGCGGTGTCCCCCGATTCACGGGATGACGGCCAGGGGTGCAGCAGCCAGTGGGAAGCCACTCGCGGGCCCGGGGCGCGAAGAGAGCGCGGCTGGGAAGGCAGAGGCCGGCGTAGGCCCCAGGGGTCCGACACGCCCACCGCCGCGGCCCCGCTTACCTGCTCCTCCTCCGGGGTCAGCTCCGGCGCCATGTCGGCCTGGGGTGCGGTCGCCGGCTCCATCCCGCAGCCGCCCGTGAACAAAACGCGCTCTGGAGCGCGGGGGTCCGCGCGGTGGCCTTGGCTTCCTCGTGCCCGCGCTCAGCAGCCCGGGGCCGGCTCGCGCATGGTGGGCCGGCGGGCCCGCGCCCGCGGCGGCCGCGAACGCCGCCGCTGTTTCCTCACGAAAAGGCCCTTGGAGCCGTCGCTGTCTTCTGGGCAGAAATCCTTGTTTGTTGTCTCTGCTCCTTTCCTCACACTCCCCCTCTTTTCCAGGGGGGGGAAACGTGCAGGCGGGGGGCTGAGAGTCAGTTGGCAGGGAAAAAGGAAATAAGAAATCTAGAACTTTGCAGGCCCGGAGCGAAGGCTGCCGGCCTCCTCGGCGGCGCTCCCGCTCCTCCGGCTGTGGGCCCTGGAGACCGACGCGGCCGCCTCTCAGCGCCGTTCCTCAAAAGCCAAGGAGGCCAGAGGGAGGGGACAAGACGACGCGTCCCCTTCCCGGCTCACGGCCAACCCTGCAGCCGCCCGAGCCCCCCGCGGCTCCATTGAGAAATTGAGCGTCTCATTCACAAATGGGCGGGCGGCGAGGAGGGCCGGCTGAACGAGGACGCGGTCCGAGAGGGGGCGACAGAGAGGAGCCCAGGGGTGGTGGATGAAAGAGGAGCTTGAGAAAGGGAAGCAGAGGAGAAAGGGTGGGTAGAGGAGCTGGACGAGGGGAAGCAGAGGCGGGGGTGAGGGCGAGAGGAGTTCGAGGACGGGAAGGGCGGGCGAGGGACTGGGACCACTCCGGACTGCGGGGAGCGAGGGCAAAACAGGTGGGAGTGGGAGTTTTATGAGGTTATGTTCCATGGAAGAGGAAGAGAATACGGGAGTTTGAAAAGTCGCAGCCGATAGGCTCCTCGCCTAGGGTTACTTTCCCCTACCACCTACAAGTGAGACACTCACAGTCCTCATCTATTTCCATGTCACTTGCTGACTGAGGACTGAAAGCCCCTGTAGAAAGGTGGCGTACGTGGTCCAGGATGCTCAGGTACAAGAACAGAGCCTGCTCATCTAGGCCCGAACTCTCACTCTTTGCCGGCCGTCATTTTTCACCAATGTAGCTAAATTTAGTCCCTCGTAAAAAAAAAAAAAAAAAAGAAAGAAAGAAAGAAAGAAAAAAAAAAAGAAAAAAGAAAAGCAGCATCCTATTTAGAAACATCATACAGGAATCACACAGCTCTTGCAAGCCTTTCACTCAGGCAGGTAGCAAAAAGCTTGGGAGTCTTCCAGGGTACAGTCTTGGAATCAGTTAGGAAGTCACAAGGCAGGCAGGGTCGGGTCTAATGGGTTTTTACATCATTCCAGGCCATAAATATTCTAAAAGAAACCCAACTAACAAGGTAGTGGCTGGCACAGCTGGTCGCAAGGGCTGAAGCCCTGGAGAACTTGGGAGAGACCCAAGGGAGGGGTCTTCAGGCAACTGAAGGAACTGCTACTTCTAGGACCCTAAAAACCACCTTGACCACCGCATTTCTGCATCATTGTAACAGGAACTTCAGGCTGTCCCTTCATTAAAGAAGAAACCCCTGGTACTCAGGGAGGTTCCTTTACACCACTAAGACGTTGGGTTGAGTTCATTAACCCCCTACAGTATTTACAGTTTCAGTATTGCAACCAGATGCTCTTCTGGAAGATAAGACTACTTAACAAGTACATTTATATATGCCAATCACTGGGTTATGCACTGGGTTTACAACAATGAACAAAACAGTGATCTCTTCAACGTGTTTGGATATGGAATGATCCCTGAACTGTATTATGAAGTTAAAAAAGCAAGACTCAGGGAGTTCCCTGGTGGTGTAGTGGCTTAAGGCTTCCGCACTGGCGCTGTCAATGCTACTGCCTGAATTCGATTCCCAGCCAGGGAACTACCCACATACAAAAAAAAAAAAAAAGCAAGACTCAAATAATGTGCATAATATGCTCATTTGTATAAAAACAAAAATCAACTTACATTTGTAAATTTATACATACAAAAGTTTTGGGAGGATACACTAGAACGGTAACAGTGATTGTCTCTCAAGAGAGTGACGGAGAGTGGGGAACAAAAGGGACAGGGAGACTTTTCCCTAGATGGTCTTTGTACATTTTAAGTTTTAAAAAAAAAAAACAAACACTTCATTGAAGTATAATACACATACAGAAAAGATGAAAATGCAAGTATACAGTATGATGAACTTTCATAAACTCAGTACACCCATGTAACCAGCACATGGATCAAGAAATAGAACATTCCCAACTTGCCCAAGTCCCCATTAGTCAGTATCCCCAACTTACTACTCTCAAGGGTAACCACTATCTTGGTTTCTAACAGTGCGCGCACATGCATGGGTATGCTGAAGTTTTGCATTTTGGATGTATAACTTTTTTAAAAAGGTTTTTAACAGTAATTTAAACAAATATAGTTGACCCTTGAACAACACTAAGTTTGAAGTGCACAGGTCCACTTACATGTGAAAATTACTGTATGGTTTTTCTCCATAAGCAGGCAAATAGGACCAAGCTGGAAGAAGAAATGGCAGGACCTGAGTACTACAAACCAGAGTAGACACAGGAGAGGATGGAGTCTCAACCCACTTAGTTTTATCCTTGTTTTGCCCAGTGATCTTCAGGACACCCAGGGTCAGTGATTTATTTAAAGTCACACAACTAGTTAATTAGTAGTAAGCATTCTTACTCCTTATATAGAGATAAAGTGAGAATAGAGGGAAAATTTTAACAGTGAACTAGGAGAGAGAATACAGTAATGTTTTCAGAGGCATAGCTGTGTGTGTGGGCGTGTGGGTATGTAAGGGAATAGTTCTCAGAATTGTTGCCTATCACAATCCTCACAGGATAATACTTGGAAGTTTCTCAGTAGACTTGTGGGTAACAAAACCAAGTGCAAGGCAGCTGGCTGGATCTGTTCTGAATGGTAAATCTTGGAATAATGAGTGTGCCTATAACTGTAGGCTCAAACCAAGGAAATCAAGTATGGTACTGTCATCCTGCTCAATCAAATCTTAAAGATGCAAAATAGTTTGTAATATTAATAGCAAAACAATGGAAACAATAACCCATGAATAGGAAACTCAGTAAGTATAGTATACACATACGCTAAAATAATTAGTTCACATTTATTGTGTCCTTACCACGTGCCACTGTTAAATGCCTTTCATTCATCTAAATCTCACCATCGTAGTATGAGATAGTTGAAATTATGAACCTCATTTTACAAATAGAATATATAAGGCAGATCCACATGTACTGACATAGCTTCCTTGCATTTTGAAATGCTCGGCTGCAGGGCCTCTGAAGGAAATCTAGGGTAGGGTTAGGGGAGTGTAGGTGACAAAATCACATTTTTATTAACTTAACATGAGGGTTAGGGGAGGAGCTAGAGGGTAAATGGTGTCAAATACAAGGTGATGGAAGGAGACTAGACCAGCTGGTGAGCACACAATAGAGTATACAGATGTTGTATTATAATATGGGTCTTGTTGCCTAACCATCAGCCTAGGGTTTTTTCTTTTCTTGATGACAGTAGAAAAACTTCATTTTCATAACATACCACTCTTGATATTTTCTTTAAAGATATTTTTCATTAAAGATTCTCTCATAAGGTATTCAATTGGGAGCTGGGAGGTTAAGGCACTCGGTCCTGGCTCTTCAGTGAACTTAACCGTAACTGTGTGACCTTGGGCAAGTCGCTTAACCTCTCTGTGCTTCAGTCTCCCTATCTTGTAAAAATGGGAGTAATACAGGGTTGTTGTGGGGATTAGATATATCTGTAAAGCATCTAAGGTTCTTGAAGAAGGCACTTATATATAAATACAAAATATCTATTAAAGTTGGTTTATTTCTAAAAAAAAAAAAAAAGCTGTACACCTGAAATGTATATAATTTCATTAGCCAAGTGACTCCAATAAATTTAATCAATTAATTAATATGAACTGAAACCTGAAAGTATAAAGTAAATTATAAAGAGGGAACCTTAGGAAGAGGGGTGTTATGGGTTGTATTTTTGTTTTTTGCTTTTAAAGCTTAGGTTTCAGGTCTCTGTCTAGAAAGCTTATCCACCTCCTCCTCCCACCTCCTTTGCCAGACAAATCTGACTCATCCTTAAGGTCTCAGCTCAAAAGTCACTTCCTCAGCAAGACCTTCTGTGGCTATTCCCCAAATTGAATCAGCCTCCCTGTCTCTCTCTCTCTCACACAGTACCCTCTTACTTTTTATCAGAGAGCTGATTAAGATTTGCAGTCGGGGACTTTTCCATCAGCCTAGCATCTGCTTGCCCTCTGAGGCTATGAGCTGCAAGAAGGCAGGAACCCCATCTGTTTTGTTGGCCCCTAGACACTCAGTGCCTATAGCCTAGTAGTCAGGCCCTTCATAAATGTGTGTTGAATGAATAAATCAATAAAGATAGTCATGGGACTGGAATTTTATAACCTTTCCCCAAAACAACTTTACTTCTAAAATCCAAAGTTCCTCTCAGAACATTGCTCCAACGTATCTACTGCCTATGTGACATGTGTTGTGCTATAGACATGCTTTGGCTATAAAAAAATCCAAAAAGAAAGTTCTTACTGACATTTTTCCAAAAGACAAACAGATACAGGGTAAGTAAGTTATACTGCAAACCAATGTCTAGGGTGAAAATTCTTTCCTTGTTTTTCTCACAGGTCATGTCTACAATCACTCAGATGGCTGAAGGTGAGCTCTGTAAGGAAGGTGAAAAGTCTTATCGCGTGTAGATTACATTCTGACCGTTACCCAATATGACAGGGCCTGGTCTTGACCCTTACCATTGTTACCTTCTGCTTTTTTTATTATTATTATTAAACTATGATCTGCCTCTTTCCTCACACAATTTTCTCATATAACACCCCTACTTACCAATACCAAATCACAGGTTAATCAATCACTGTGTTACTTTTATATCTGATACTTGTGCCTAGAGTTTACTTAACACTCTGAATTATAATTATTTGCTTCCTTGTTGTTACTCATTCCCTTATTAGAAAGGAAGTCTGTAGCTAGGAAGATTGTTTCTTTCTCTCTTCCAGTGTACACAGTGAGAATTTTTAGGCTATTTTTTAAATCACATCCATAGAACTAAATATAGTTATTAGAAGTCTGCAGCATATCCAACCACCTGTTAGCAGCTAGCCACACACCTCCAAATCAGCCTTCTCTCTCTACTCAGTCCTCTGCAGAGTGGAGAAAGAAAGGGCTTTCCTCCAAATTGCCCTCTCATTCTTGCTCGTCATTTCATTTATTCAAGCAACATTTATTGATACAAGTGCCAGGCATAATGCCAAGCTCTGGGGATCTGAAAATGATTAAGGGCCAAGTCCCTAACCTCAAGGAGCTTGCAATCTACACTTGATCTTAGCCAAAAGGCCAGGAAGCGATGGGGAGCTTGCAATCTAATTGAGGAAGTGTGCAGTAAAGAATTTAACCTTGCCCAAAGAGAAGCTGGCCTTTGCCCTTGACTCCTGGGAAATAACCTCTAAGCCCCTGCAATGTCCTGCCTGATAGAAGTATCTTTGTTACCTAGGGGTCTCTGGCCACACTGTAAGTCCAGCAATGTCATTGGGGACTTTTGATCTCATGTTACCAGCTAGACCCCTGAAGGGGCTGGAGACTTGAGGTCTGCTAACAAGGTCTCCATGACCATGCCCCCAAAAGAACTTTGGTCACCAGTGCTCAGGTGAAGAGTCCCTGGTTGGAAATACTCCATGAGTACTGTCACACATAGTTACCAAGAAAGTTTAATGCTGTCCAGGATTCCACTGGGAGATCCTCTTTGGAACTTTCCTGGACTCTGCCCCTATGCATTTCTTCCCTTGCCTGACTTTATAATATAATCCATTTCTCTTCACTGTGATAAACTGTAACCATGAATATAACAGCTTCCAGTGTGTTCTGTGTAGCCTTCTGGTAATTACCAAACATAATCTTGGGGACTATCCCTAACTTGCAATTGCGTCAGAGTGAGGGTGGTCTTGTCAATCATCACTAACTTTGGTTAACAGATATGTAATGGGATTGGAAGGGTACAAAGATGAGACTGGCAGTTTCTACCTACAGAGGTAAAGGTTCGAATACGTATCTGTTGAATGGAGTTTTTCTTTCTTTTTTTTTTTTTTTTTTTTTTTTTTGCTTTTTTGGTATGTGGGTGGCTCCCTGACAGGGAATCGAACCCAGGCCGCAGCGCTGACAGCACCAGCGCTGAAGCCTTAAGCCTCTACACCATCAGGGAACTCCCCAGAGTGTTTCAAAGATGAGTAGGTATATTCACCTACTCATCTTTGAACTCAGGTGAATGCAATTGGAGTAAGGAGGGATGGTGTGTACTCACATGTATTGGAGAGAAGTATGAAACAGAGAATGACATAGCAGTATCACTGGAGAGGAGGAAGCAAAGGAGGCCAGGTAATTTATGAGGCTGGACAGACCACTAAGGCCAGGTTATGAGGAAACTGGCATGGCAGGCTGAGAAGCTCCAAATATACTTTGTAGACAATGGGAAGTCCTTAAAGTAACATGATCAAATTTGCATTTTTAGAAAGGATGACTCTGCCAGTGGTTGTGGCAGGGACAGATTGGTGGTGGTGGTGGTAGGTTGGGGGAACTGGTGGCAAGGTACTCTAGGAGACAGTTGTTGAGGAAATGGAGAAGAGGTGGAATTTAAAGGACATGGGGCTTCACTAACTGAAAGGTAAAAATTAGACAGGAATCATCAGAATGATTCCTAGGTTCCTAGCTTGGGTGACTAAATGCTATTAACAAAGACAAGGATCCCAAGAAGAGAGTGCCTGCTTTGGCAGCACACATACCAAGAAGAGCACGACAAAGGGGAAAAGATAATGAGTTCAGTTTGGGACATGCTGAATTTGAGGTGAATGGTAAATAGTTGCTTGAGTTCCAGTTAATGGAGAGTCTACTGGATATATAGAGCTGGAGATAGGACAGAGATGGCATTAGCATATATAGGGCAGATGAAGTCAGGTAAGAGAGAACCTGAGAAATGTCCCTTAGAGTTGGAAAACAAAAGACCACCAGTCCCTTGATAAGAGCATCTGAAGTGGTAGAAACACAATTCAGATTTCAGTGGGTTGAGACAGGAGTGAGAAGTGAGCTAGTGGTAAAATAGTGGCAATAAACTCCTGCCAAATACAAGAGGATCTGTTTGGCGCTGACTTTGCCACGCAGGCAGCAGAACCCAGCATGGCTTTTCTCAGCTAACATTAAAATAACCTAGACTACTTATTTTGCCTCGTCTTTTCTAGGCCCATGGGTTCCAGTGGCACTTGAGATGAAACAGGTTACCTCAACTCGTAGTCCCCTGCTAACTCCTGCCAAGCGGATCCTCCAGTCAAGGCAAGCAGAGTGTGCCACAGTAGGCAGCGGTGTCAGGACTCTCCGGTTGCAAGCCCAGAAATCAGTTCTCGCTACTTTAAACAAGATGGACTTTACTAGATATTCAGAGGTTTCAAAGCAAGAAAGAGAAACACCCCTGCCCCGCCATGGGCAAAATAAATGGATTCCTACTGATTCACTCCCTGTGTTCTCACTCAAAACACAAGTTCTTGGTGAGCAGCGTGTGATGGGCTCATTGTGAGCCAAGAGCCTGATGCTTGGCTAAGGGAGGGCAGCTCCTCCACATGACAGTCCCAACAGACCATAATGAATGAGGAAGAGAGAATTCCACAAAAAAGAAACTAGGGGAGCTAGGAAGGGTGGCTAGAAAACTGATACCCATCGCAGCAATATAACACAACCACCTTTGAAACGGGTGGCAATTCACAAAGAAGTGGGACCAGGAGATACATTGTGTAGTAATCAGTAAGACACAGCTCTTCAGTTAAAAACAGAAGAGGCTCTGCTGAGAAATATCCTTCCAGAGACCATGGACCAATATTGAGTTGTGCATGGCAATACGTTTGGCTGAAATGCTCTCTGACTCATGCGTCTTCCCCAGAGTGTCCTTTGGGGAAGTCGTCCCTCCAGACCTGATTGTTTCTGGGCAGAGTCCGGCCAACACTCACTGATACTAGCACGCACTGCTCCTGAAATGATACAGTTGGCTGCTGAGAGTCAAACAGACATGAAACATCAAGGCAGCCCAAAACATGCTTCCTGGCAAAAGGAACACGATGCTCCTATTGCAGAAATGACTTTATTAGAATTCAGGAAAGACTTTATTGATGTAGGCATGCTGAAATCTGCAGCCAGCAAGAACATCATTGGGTGTGGGGGAGGGAGACTTTTCAGATTTTACAGTCAGCTTGAGCAGTTGTCCAAGAGCTCAATGCCGAGGCTAGTTACACTGAGGTGCTGAATTCGTGTAATCAGGCTCTGCCTAATCACAACTCCTTTCCAGATTTGTTCCTGGAATCAATCAACACAAAGGAAAAACTGCATGTCATACATCTGACCTGTGTCCCTCTGAAAGTCTGTCCACAGGATGCCAATGCTGCTGGAGTGGAAGAGTAAAGTCCTTTTGTCCAATAAGAGAAGTCATAGTTAGGTGGAAAGCAGTGTGGGGAGCAGACTGCCACCATGGAAAATGGGACACACTTCCTGAACACAGCAGACACCATCTTCTTTCCACTCCCACAGCTGCCAGAGCTCTAGTTCACATATCTGAATGGATCTTGCCTGCTCAAAGCTCTTCCTTGACTCCCTTTCATCAATGACATAAAATCTAAAAACCTCTGCATAACAGTCAGGCCCAAGTCTCTCTCCAGCTTCCTCTCCCAGAGCCCTCCAGTCCTACGTTATGCTTCAGCCATGCTGAACCGACTTCAGGTCCCAAAGCAAGTCCTGCCCTGCCCTGGAAGGCTGCAAGTGCGTACCCTCCTGCCTCTGTGAAAACTTCTTCCCCTCTGCGTCTGCAGAGCACATTTCTGTCCCTCCTGACCTCCTCTGTAAAAACTCCTCTGCCCTTCCCAGTCCCCACGGCTCTAGGTGCCTTTCTGCACATCAGTCATTGCACCATCGTGACACACTCTGTATGCTAGCAGACTTATTTTCTCACAGGATGGTGAACTCCTCAAGGGCAGGGACCTAGTCCTGTCCATCTCCATAGCCCACTCTGCATCACTGGAGCCTGGCATAGGCTTATCTTCTGGAAAGCACTCAACATTTGTTCAAGTAATGAATGAACTCCACTTGCATTTTATCTCTAGCAACGTCTAAACCAAAGAAAATCACACTTGTTTTCTCAGAAGAGGGAATGTAGTCAAATACTAAGAACTGCAGTTCTTGGTAAAACCTTTTAGAAAGTGACGTTAGCACCAGCAGCAACTGTAAACTCAGCAAAATGCTTACATGCTAAAAACAGCGTGAAATGGGCCAAGACTTGAACAGTCATGGTTTAGGTAGCCTGGGGACAGACCTGGAGGAGATTCGTGACTGTCAAATTTTAAGAATCACAAGTTCTTTCTTAAGAATCACATGTATTCACATCTGGGATACACCTTTTACAGGAGCTGCTACTCAAATTCAAAGATATACTAATTTGGGCACCTCCCCCAACTGTGTGAGCCAGCATTTCAGATAGGAGAGAAGCTGTTTCTAGCTGGAGTGGCTCTAAAATGAAGTCACCTGTTGTTATCACTGTCCTCCCCAACCTTCCCTGTGGGACCAAGCACCATCCTGCGACACCCAAAGGAGGCTGCCCTCATTAGTTCTCCATGAGGCTTCCACAGTGGTCCAGGCCGTGGGGGCAGCTCTTAAGCTTGGGGGTAGATAAGTGCTCCAGCTCATAGTGTCCATTGTCAGAGGCCTTGTGTGTCAGTTTCTCCTTCATGCCCTCCTTCTGGTTCCTCTTGTGCTCAATAATCTGTTGGAGTTGATGTCCAGCATATTCTGGCTTGGTGGTCAGTGGGCCAGGCGGCACAGCCACGCCAAGAACATCTGACACCATGTATGGGCGCAGCCAGCCCACCAGAGGAGTGCTTCCAGGGCTATAGTGGGTCTGCTTGTGGTAGAAGAGAAGTCCATCTACCTACAAAAGGGGAAACCAGGGATCAAAATTACTACTGTTTCCAGGAGAGCCAATACATACAGGGGCAGCTCTTAGGGTCCAATTTCTTTTTCTGGGTCACTGCCAGCAGAAATAAGGTTTTTGTTTCTTACACATGCAGCTTCTCTTAATGAAGAAATGGCCTAGAATACTAAACTTTGGACAATTAAAACATAAATAGTATTTGCCTATTTACAGGGTACTTTCCGACCCACTATTTAACCCTTTTACCCACTATGAAGATATCTGAGAGATAGAACTGCTCAGAGTTCTGGGGACCTCTCTAAAAACACATAGTGAAACAGACATTTAACTTGAACCCAGCTCTCCTCTCCCCAAATCCACCACCCAGAGTTCTCACAGTCAGGTATGTGCTCCACCCAGAGAACAAAGGAGGAGACTGGAAAGGCCCCTATGCAAAAGTGGGCTGCTGAGCAGAGGGGAATGGACTGTCAACAAGCACTCCAAGGGAGTGCTGGCTGACTAAACCTCCCCCAAATTGTTTGCAAGCTATGTTCTGGGAAACTCAATTTTTCTCAACAGGAAGACCGCTTATAGTCCCACATTTTCTTTTCCAGTGAGTCAGTGACTCATCTGTAAAGAGCATTTATTGTCACTGGGGCATAAAAGCTATAAATAAAGATGGTGTTCTCACCACCTTCTTAATTGACTCCCAGAAATCAAGGCAACTCTGCCTTTACAATGTGGGAAGCCATGATCCTTTCAGCAAAATTATATTCAGTTCAAGCAAAACTTTGTGGGAGACTAAGCAAAGTTTTAAAGGGTGTGATGGGCAAAGGAAAGTTTGCTTATTGAACCTGGAGAGGGTATCAGCAGGTTCTAAGGATGACAAAAAACTGGCCAAAACTGAGGAGCTTCTGGGGATGTGGGACATTTAGCAGTAAGACCAGGATAGTCCAGGGCAAACTGGGACAAACTGGTCACCCTGCCCCATGCCACTGCTCAGCAAGCACTGCCATCCTCATGGACCATTTGCTCTTTAGAGGAAGGAAAGACGAGGAGTTCATTCTCGGTGTTCTATCAGTTACAGAAGTCAAACAAAGGGCATGGTTCTCAGGCTTATAGCAGAAAGGGGCACACAAAGAAGGACCTAGGAGTAGAAGAACCCTTGCCAGATGAGCTGTTCTTTCAGGGCTCTTCCAGCTCTGGAATTCTAAAATTATCTAGCAGGATGGAGCTAAGGCTCTGAAGGGCACATCCCTTCCCAGAAATCAGATTTCAGCCCTTTTCTGATGCTTTGACAAAGCACAGTCAGAGGTTATCTTAAGACTCTGTGTAACCAGGATTCCCTGTGTCCTACAATAACATCAGAGCAATAAAGACAATGGTTTTGTTACCTCAAAAGGGAAATCCATGGACAGCACCGTACAAAGGCTCTCAGGGGTACAAGGAAAATTCCTTAGCCCCACAAATTTAAACTAAAAGATAAATTAGAAAAAGAATTAGTACATACTACAAATAATATTGGTTCTAGCAACTGAAAGCCTTTATCAAATAAGAAAAGTTTTCAGTCTCTTCTTTCCCAAACCCCTCCCCTCTAACTACCTGCTAAATTACTATGTCAATGGTTCTCAACCTTGCTTTACACAGGAGAATCATTTGTAGAACTCTTAAATATTACTGATGCCCAGGCTCCACCCTGAGATCCTGACTGAACTGCTCTAGGGAGAGGCCCAGGCATTTTTTTTTTTTTAAGTTCTCCCATTGGTATTAACGTGCAGTCAAGATTGAGAACCACTGACCCATGCTAGGTTGACGCATTATATGTTATGCTTCCACCACTCTTGACAGTTGCCCCAGTGAAGGAAGGGGAAAGCTCCTTTCATACCAGCAAAAATTTTTAGATTGAAGGAGTAGTAATAAAGTGATAAGGAATACAAACTCTAAAGTCAGATTACCTGGGTCTCACTCTCAGTTCTGTCAAGCATTTAATCTCTATACATCTCCATTTTCCCAGCTGTAAACTGGGATAATAGAAGTATCTGCCCCTAGGGTTGTTGTGTGGATTCAGTGCGGTAATACATGTAGAGCACTTAGAACAGCTGCTCTCTGGAAGCAGCTCCCATTGTCCCCTTTTTAATTCATATTTTTCCTGGACATGACTGATAACATCACTGGGAGCACTGACCCCTTTTATTGTCCTGTAACTATTATTCAATTGCCTTTAAAAATGTTGTAAGCAATCCAAGCAAATGCCAATCTACAGAACTTAATAAAATGCCTTGAAAATAGCTGTCACACGTTTAATCGTTGAGCAGATAACAAAGATACTTTTGGGCTATCATACTGTACTGTGGAACCTTGGGCAAGGCAGTCCCCTCTTTAAGCATATATTCTCATCTGTAAAATGAGGGAATTGACTAGATGAGGTCAGTCTCAGCTTAGATATAAGAGTCAAGGTTATCAAAATACGGTTCATGTATCATCACCACTGGGAACTTGTTAGAAATGAAAATTCTCAGGCTTCTCCTTAGTCCTACCGAATGAGACACTCTGGGGATGAGGCCCAAGAGTCTGTTTTTCCAGAGGCTTCAGAGGCTACTGATGCATGCTATAGTTTGAGAACCACTGTACTAGAATTCTAAATACCTTATTAATAAAAGCAATTATTATCATATTGTATTAACCACTATTTATTGAGTGCCTACCATTAAGTACTACGCTAGGAAGACATGCATATTTATATAATTTGGTTCTTAGAACCCTATCAAGTAGGTGTTATTAACCCTGTTATACAGATGAAAAAAAAGAAACTAAGGCCAAATGAGGTTATTAACCCAGTAATTTTAAGGCCCAAAGTAGAAACCAGGTCTGGATGACTGTTAAGCCTGTATTCTTCCCATCATGAAACACTGCCTCAAAAAAAGATAATTTAATTCATGATCATATTTAGCTAATAGACTAATCTAAACCAATCCTAAAGAACTCTGCAATCCTAAACCCAGGCCTTACAGGATTGAGCTTGCTGTTCTCCCCGAGTCCTTCTTCTTCTGGTAACTTTGAATGCATCCAGTAGAATCGGAAGTCAGTCTGCCACAGAAAACAGATACAGGAAAATGAACTACTGCTCATCTCCAACTGCACTACAGACAAAAACTCCCGTTCTAAATAGCCACCTGATTTATGAAGGCCTAAGCCCTTCTATCATCACCCTCATTTCCCTTAAATTTGCTGTAAGATCAGGAAGATGTTTATAAAATCTCTTGAATGTTTTTTTCTTAAAATCCAGTAGGATTACTAATGGTAGTAGAGCCAACATTTATTACTGAAGGCGTACTTTGTGTCAGGCTCCACGCTAAGGACTTTACACACATCTTATTAACCTTCAACTACTCTTTGAGAGCTGTATTATCGCTATCTCCATTTTACACATGAGGACCCTGAAATTCAAAGAGATTACATCACCTGCCCAGGTGCACACAGAATATAGTATGGGACCTAGGACTCCCTGATTCCAAAGCACATTAGGTTGACCTTTGTTTTATTTTAATTCCGAGGATTAGAAACTACTATATAGTTGTAACTTCTCATAAACTACTTTATTCTTTGAATTTCTGATATATACTCTTCTGTAGTTACTTAGGGCCTTTTCTTTCCTTACATTATTTTGCTTTTGGAAATTAGGGAGTTCCCTGATGGTGTAGTGGCTTAAGGCTTCGGCGTTGGCGCTGTCAGTGCTGCGGCCTGGGTTTGATTCCCAGCCAGGGAGCTACCCACATACCAAAAAGCAAAAAGAAATTAAACACACACACAGTCTTCATAGATGAAAGAATCATTCTTTTACAGCTCTCTTTATATTTTCCCCTATGTATGTCAGTTTGTCTGGATTATCTACTTCTGAGCCAGCTGTTTGTTTTTCTTTTTGGGTAACCCTTCTGGCTACTGAGTCAGTTTTGATAAAATATTTCTATTAAATTTTTACTTTACATGTACTTTATTTGCATAAATAGTTGAGAAAAGTAGTGCTAAAAGGTACAAAACTGTTCGAAGTTATTTTTGCAAACTATATGTATTAATTTTTTCTTTGTGGCTAGTTATCATAACAAGTTTTATTTTATGTATTTGTGATTTCTCCTTTATTCCTTATTAGGTTAAATAGAACTTCATAAACTTTCTTGAACATTATAAAAAACTATCATATATTGATTTACTTGGGTTAATTTTTTCTATTACTTTAATGTTATCAATTTTGTTTTATTATCTTGTTCATTTTATTGCACTGAAATATTATTTCTGTGCTTAATACTTTCATTTTTAGTAATACTGAAAATTATATGTAATTTATGCCTATGCAAAAAATAAATTAATGCCCAGAAAAAAAAAAAAAAAAAAGAAAATTAGAGTATGACTTATTTTTACTTTGAATTCAACTTCGGCTCTATCACATTGGTATTTTCATCAATACTGTTCAAATATTTTCTTTTTGGGGGGAAGAATACACTTTCATAATTTTGATATCAATTTCCTAGATTATTTATTCATTCATCTATTCGAAGACATCTTGTTTGCTTCCAAAATTTGACAATTAGGAATAAAACTGATATAAACATTCAAAAACACATACACACAAAATAATACAGTCTTTTCTTTATATTATAAAAACCTAGGTGGTTTTCGTTACCAAATTCATAGGTTGTGAATGCAATTAGGAAACATCCTTCAACCGAATTAAAGGAAAATACGTTCTAGATTGAATTTACAAGTTCTGAGTTTTTAGGTTTAGCTCTGCACTTGGGCGAGGTACTTAAATATCTGTGGGTCTCAGCTTCCTTATCTATATGATGAGGAATAATGATAGTACTTACCTTATAGAGTTGTTGTAAAGGATTTAATGAGATAATGCTTAAAAAGTGCTTAGGAAATCTTGGCTACTATTGTTAGAATGAGGCACAAGTTAGAATCCTGAAGTACAACCATGAAGCATGATTTGGAAACCTAGCTTTGGGTAATGGCTATGCAAAGCAGCAGCCTACGGTGATAACTCTCACACTTGGGCCTACATGAAGGTCCCTCAGATGCTTGTTAAAACATAAGCCATCCCCACAGTTTGCTTCAGTAGGTCTGAGAATTTGCATTTCTAACAATATGGAGAACCACTGCGATTACAGTGAGCACAAAAAAAATCACCACTATAAAACCGTGATGATGATGGAGAACCGCTGGGAACAGAAATGGAGCATGAGGGGCTGACTTCCCTTCAGCCTTTCTTTAAGTGAAGGCCACTATGGTCACTTATAAGAATCACCAATCTGAGAAAAATATTGGGAAAAGGTGAAACTTGAGAGGAGAATACTGGGATCGCTCCTGATTTGGAAAATCTCCTAGAGTGAGCCCCTTAGAGACCTGAGGCTTTGTGCCATACCAAGGAGCTCCTGCCATTTTCCGGGTCAGAATGTGGTTGGTGAACAAGTCCAGGTGGCAAGAGTCTATGTGATGGTAACTTATATTCCACACTCTCTTCCTTGCACAATGTGGCATCCCCTTCACTCATAGTCTTCCCTGCTAGCAATCTTCCCACACTGTGGAGAGGGAAGGGAGTGGCTGCAGCTTCTACAAAGTCCCAGCCTACCATTCTGCTGTTTCTCTTTCCTCCCTTTAAGAATCTGGTATACTTCCCTTAATTCCTTCGTGTTTTTTTTTTAAACAAAGCTAATTTTAACACACTCACAGATGCAAGGAACATTAGATAATGTTCTTGATATACCACATCCTGTGCACACTAAGAAGTTGATCACGTACCAACCCACATGCTGAGCTACTTTCCACCGAGGAGAGGAGAAAACAGAAGACCTGAGGAGTATCGATCCTTACCTGGCAGTCATAAAATGGGTGTCCCCTCCAGCATAGCACATCCAGAACGTAGTAGGTCTGGTTCACCTCACTGTAAATGCAGTCCAGAATGGTGTAGTCTGGGACACAGCACAAAAGTTGGTACACAATTCCCTTCCAATCAGGGTTCCCTCCACCACAGTCCAGGGAGCCTCATCTGAAGGCTTGGGAACTGAGTCCAACAACCCTCAGTGCCTTCAGCAAACACAAGCACTAAGGAACAAGGGTTCAGTGGGGAGAGTTCTTCAGGATGCAGGTGAAGGGTGACCTGAGGTAGGACAGCACATGAAGGATCGAGGCAACCCTTAAGCCAAATAGGAATTCTGAACTTTCAGACAAACTGGGACATTTACCCACCTTAGAGAAGCCCAAGTGTGAAAGCAAGTCATCTTCCCTCTTAGTTCACAACTACTTTTTGAGTTCCTATCATGGGCACTGTGTTCTCTGGGGAATATTAACTGTAAGGAGCCCCTGCCTTTAAGAAAGCTGCAATCCAGTTAAGTAGATAAGGAAAGAACAAGAAGAGAACAGAGAGCTGAACTGTACAGCACAAACGAGGAGCAAAAGGAATTCCAGAAAAGAAGGGCTCGGAGCAGCAGGAAATGCTTCATGAGAGAGATGTGGCAGCAACAAAGTCTTCTGGGATCCGAGGGTGAAAACAGTAGAGCAGAGGGGAGGTGGAAGGGCATTTCAAGCTAGAGTACTGAAGCAGCATGAGCAAAGGCCCAGAGGTAGGGCACGTGGGGCACAGGAACACAAGTCAGCCAAACAGAGCTAAGAGTGGCTATGAAGAGCAGGGGAAAGATGCAAGGATGGGTGGGCAAAGCCCCGACGAGGGGCTCTAAAAGCCAATAGAGAAGGTTGAGCTCCGTACTGAGGACCCAGGAACCAGCAAGGGAGCCTGAGCAGGCAGGAAGAAGAGTAAGAATTCAGCCCGGCTCCACTACTTCACTGAATGATGGTGGGTAAGTTAATTAACTTCATATCGCAGTCTCCTCAGCTTGGCTCAGGGGAGGGGAGAAACTAAGATTAGGACAAAGGAGAAAAGGAAATTTGGCAAGGAAGCCCAGCAACAGCTTTCTGTCCATTACATTTGGCATTCTAAGGGACATTTCCCTAACAAATTGAAGCTGTCACCTTGTAATGGCAGTCCATGGGAAAGGTGTGTTGACGTTAACTGAGGGATTTTTTTTCTTTTTAACTTTTTTTTTTTTTTTTTTTTTGGTAGTATGTGGGTAGTTCCCTGGCTGAATCGAACCCAGGCCACAGCATTGACAGCGCCAGCGCCGAAGCCTTAAGCCACTACACCACCAGGGAATTCCAAACTGAGGGATTTTTTGCCCAGCAGACCTCACCAGGCTGAGTTTATTCTGCTGCTGAGGAGGCCTGGCCTTGAAGGAGACAGTGGGCAGGACAATGTCCACGCAGTTTCAAAGGTATGCTTTCAAAGTAGGTCTTTAAAACAACTACCCCAGCAACTTACACTGTCATTTACTAATTATAAAACTTAAATAGACAATTTTACATAGGTACCTTTTGCTGTTGTTGAGTTTCGCTTGTTGCCGCCTGGCAGAAGAGAAGAAAATCTGTTGACACAGTAACCACTCTTGGTGTAGGCACTGGTAGAACCCTGTGTGGAAAAACAGATACCATTCTCATTAGGCATCAAGGTCTCCTCACCCTCTTGCTTCTGCATTCTGCAGGGGTGTCATCAACCCAATGATAGCTCTCAGCAAACCCCTCCTGCAAGAAAGCATTTCAGTCCCCATGCCAGGCACAGATGCTGTGGCAGACAAGGAACATGGAGTGCAAAGACCAGGCAAGACATGTATGGAGAGGAGGCAACTACTCACCCTGGAAGCCACAATAAGTGCTCTTTTTCCAACAGGGCACACGACCATAATCCATTCCTGCCCCAAATCTGAAGGGACATCAATTAACCACTCAGACAGCATCAACTGGGAACACAAAATATGGTGTTAAAAATCAACGGGGTGTGCTGTTCCACTGTTTACAATGACAAACAATTCAAGTCCTATTATCTACAAGGTCAGACAATTAATTTCACAAACTCATCCTAGAAGTGCTACATACCTCATTGCTGAGTATCACTATGGACACCTTCGAAGTACTCCCCTTGGGAAGCTACGCACCGAGGCCAGTTGCTAGTCCACTCTTCGAAGCAATTTTGGAACTCTTTTTCTGGAATGGCCATCAGAGCTGTCGTTGTACTTTGCCAAGGTTATAACTCTTTATCGAGTTGTTTGTAAGTGCTGCCAACATGAGCAAGTTCGTGAACTTAACTGTCAGAGTTTGGGGATCACGACAGCTGGGACGGTCATTCCAGAAAAGAGTTCCAAAATTGCTTTGAAGGGTGGACTAGACACCGGCCTTGGTGCATAGCTTCCCAAGGGGAGTACTTTGAAGGTGACCGTAGTGATATTCAGCAGTGAGGTACCTAGCACTTTTTGTAGGATGAGTTCATGAAATTGTCGGACCTCATATAATGAAAATACAAGTAAAAGAATGAAGGCATAGAAGACCGACAGTGGGACCTCCACCCCACCTGCTCTTAGCAGTTAACTTGTCTCCTGCTAAACTGTCAAGAGTCCACTCACTGTGAACTTCAATTTCTCTCTTCACCTTCATTACCTGTATCCATACCCATTCTTACTACATCACCTCCTTTATTCAGATAATGAGACACTCTCCCTTTCCTTACTATGCCCACCCACCTACCATTATCATAACTATTATGTTC
Source organism: Lyroderma lyra (assembly GCA_004026885.1). Taxonomy (NCBI): domain Eukaryota; kingdom Metazoa; phylum Chordata; class Mammalia; order Chiroptera; family Megadermatidae; genus Lyroderma; species Lyroderma lyra. Next base: position 20,549 of record PVJL010011739.1, read on the forward strand.
CAGAGATGAGTAAGACCCCTGATCTTGAGATGTTCTTAAACTAGGTCATCATTTCCCAAAATGGTGACACACATACTATACTGAAGTGTGTCTAAAAATCTGCCTCAAAAAAAAGAAAAAAAGGAATCTTCATGGGCTCCAAAGATTATGGTGTTTTTGATTACTTATACAGTTCTCACTCAAATGTTCTGAAAGAGATAATTTGCCCAATCTAAAAATGTAGAATTTCTCCACCTACTTTACTTACCAATATCATTAAAGGATATCGTGTTTCCAATAACAACAACAAAAAAAAAACAAAAGGGAAGAAAATGAGGGGCTATGATGAAGTAAATTTGAAAAGTTTAACTCTTCCCCTCATCCCTCAATGTCTCTCCCATTTATACAGACTTTGTCCTCTCAATTAACCCCTCCCATTGCATCTTTCATCTCTCCTTCCTCTTAGCCCACAAAATACTCAATCCCTAATCCTCAAAAACAAAAAAGAAAACTTTTCATCACTCTGCATTTCTGTCAAGTTATTTCGCTTTCTCCTTTTTAAAAAACTTCATTATTTCTTGATGCTGCCTTCCCTCCCACTGACCTCCTCAGTCCAAATTTGCTACCCCACAGCCCTGCTAAAGGCCATCAGTGACTTCCTTGCTGCCAAGTCTTTCATCCCTCACCTCCCACTTTTCCTCCTCGTCTGATGCTGCCAGTTACATCCTCCTGCTTGACATGTTCCCTTGTCCCTATGAAATATTGCTATTGCTTTTTCCTCCAAATATCCCTCCACATCCTCCCCAGAAACATATGGATAATCTTCGAGGGGGCTGTTTTAGGATTCCCTAGGATTCCCTTTTCTTTTCTCTAACATGCTGCCCTCAAGGAGTGGATCTCATCTACTTCTGTAGCTTCACTTGTCACTTCTAAGGTGATGCCCAGTTCTCCTTCTTTTTCACCTGCAGATTTCTTTCCTTCTCTCCAGATGTATGCTTCCAGCTGGCCACTTTGCTATCTCTTTCTCTGCTTGTCCTCTCTGAATCTTAAACCCAGTATATCTAAAATGGAATTCACTACCTTCTGTTGCCCAAGTACTTCCCACCTCTGATACACCCACCCTACCCATTGTCATTCTGTAGCTCTATTAATTGTACCACCATCTCTGCTACTGAATCTTAAACCCGAGGCATAATCAACATTCCTTTAAAGAAGGTAGTAATATTAATACAATACTAAAAGCATAGTGAAAAAAAAAACAAAAAATAGGTAAGTCAGACTACACAAAATTTAAAACCTTTGTGCTGCCCATGATATCATTAAGAACGTGAAAGGACAACACAAACGTGGGAGAAAATATGTGCAAACCATATGCCTGATAAAGGATTTATATCCAGAATATAAAAAAAAACTCTTATAACTCAATAATAAATAACAAATAATGCTATTTAAAAATGAGGCAAATGATTTGAATAGACAGTTCTCCCAAGAAGATATACAAATGGCTAACAAGCACATGAAGATGCTCAATATTATTAGTCACTAGGCAAATGAAAATCAAAATCATGAGACATCACTTCATACCCACTAGGATGGCTATACTTAAAAGGACAGACAACAGCAAGTACTGATAAAGATGTGGAGAAACTGGAACTCTCATACATCATGAGAATGTAAAACAGTATAGTCACTTTAGACAACAGTCTGGCAGTTCTCAAAAGGTTAAATGCAGTTACCTTATAACCTAGTAATTCCATACCCAGGTATATACCCAAGAGAAATAAAAACATATGACCATGAAAAGTCTTGTAAATAAATGTTCATAATATTATTCATAATAGCCAAAAAGTGGAAACAATTCAAACAGCCATCAACTGATAAAGAGATAAACAAAATGTTGTATTTCTATACAACAGAATATTATTTAGCAATAAAAATGAATAAATACGTTATAACAGATAAACTTTGAAAACCTTATGCTAAATGAAAGCCAAAAACAAAAGGATACATCTTATATGATTCCATTTATATGAAATGTCCAGACTAGGCAAATCCATAGAGACAGAAAGTAGACTAGCGATTGCTAGGGGAAAGGAGGAAAGGAGGCTGACTGCTAATGGGCATAAGTTTTCTTTATGGGATGATGAAAATGGTCTTAATTAGATGGTGATGATGGTTACAAAGCCCTATTAATATAGTAAAAAACACCGACTTGTAAACTGTAAATGTGTGAATTGTATAATATGTGAATTACAACTAAACATGGCTGTTTAAAAAAGATAGTAGTAGCAGCTAATACTTGTGGGGCACTTATTAAGCACTCTGAGCTAGGTGTTTAAGGTACACTATTATTTCATTTAATTCTTCTAACAATCCTATGAGATAGGTACTATTACTATCCTCCATTTAACAGATAAGAAACCAAAGACTTAAGAGTGGTTAAGTAACTTGCTCAAGGTCAACAAAGAGCCTGCCTTTGAAGTCAAGCCTATGTGACCTCAGAGCTTAAACCCTTAAACACTTCTCACAGTGCTTCTTCTATCCAATCCACCGCTAAATTCTGTCCATTCTATCTAACAACAATTTGCACCCATGACCTTGTTTCCTTCCCACCTTCACTGCCCATCATCAGCTCGTTTTAGCAAATCTAAGCTCCCTAACAGTTTCTTTCTTCCAGGCCCCCCTATACACAGATGTGGGTATCATCACATGAAGTCTCAATTCTGTTCATGGTTCAAAAATTCTGCGGCTCACCACAACTTAATAAAAACAGTCTAAACCCCTACATTTCCACTGCATTCCTTCACCCAGCTCTACACTGCTCCATGCTCAGTGGCCACACACAGCTCCTGAATATACCATGTGCTCCTTTCCCACCCAGGGTTCCTGCTCAGCCTGTTTCTGCTGCCTGCAATGTCCTGCACCTCTGTTTGTCAATGTCTTACCCATGCTTCAAAGCTGCCTCTTCTTTTATTAATTTTTTTCTGATTTCACACCCTGCTTTCTTCCCTCCTGGAAGTTAAATCTCACTTTCTTACAACAATAACTGTAACCTACATTTATTCTAGAAGTACTGGGGCTACTTGTGGCCCATGTCTATCTTCCACACAGCACAGCCTAGCTCAACACAGAGCAGGGACTTCAACACCACTTGCTGAACAGAACAGATTTATACTGTCAGAGAGGATGTGATCTGTGCTGTATTTGGGGCAGAGAAGGAAAATGGGAGTATGTGCACCCAGGAACCATATTCTAAAGGTGGAAGAAGATTCTGAGGTGACAAGACACTTGGATTATGGATAGAAATATACAAGAGCAGGGTAGACAGACCCACTAGGACCAATACCCTGCCTTCTGGAATGCCTGAACTGCCTAGAGCACTGCAGTATCCACACCTGCTTCCCCTATGGAGTTCCTCTCTGCAACCAACAGGGCACTTAGTCAAGTTTATTATAATGCTCTGTTGTTTCATGACCTCAGCCCCACACAGGCCAACTAGCTGTGGTTACAGCCTGGGGTCATGGTTCCCAAACCTACTATTCATAGTCTCCATCAGGGATCCCCAGTCAGCACATGGCACTGCAAGCCACCTCTTCTCTTCATCCATAAAATTTCTGAACCTCAGCACGTTCTTTGCAGTTCCCATTCCTTTTTCCTGCCTCCTCCTCCTCCTCTCTTTAGAGTAACACCTGTTTCAGTGAGGTTTGACTACATAGTAAATGAAGTAGAACTAGCTGGGCCTAATCTTCTCTGGAATACTCACTTGATTAGCGTAGCGTTTTGGTAACTTCTTGCCAGGATCAATATCCATTTCTTCATCATCTTTCTTATCTTCTTCTTCCTCACTCTCCATCCCTGTCCAGTCATCTTCAGCCAGTCTTCTGGCATGATTCACATAATCCAGCCGCTTGCTAGAGAAAAAAGCCATAAAGACAGGTTTTTACATCTTATAGGAGGATATCCTACAGTGTGGCAGATTTAATTCAATTCAAAGGCTCCAAATTCAGGAGTGACATGGGGATTCTAATGGAAGTGAGAGATAACAGAATTTCCTTTGGAAGGTTTAACCCATTTCTTGTTTAGAAAAAACAAGTGCTGCTCACTGCTGCATTCATTTAAATTATAAATAAATAAATACCCTCTTTGAGGCTGAAGCAAATTTGACTGGTTTTCAATGGGAAAAAATATATATAATATATTTATTAATATAAAAAAATAAACTGTTCTTGGAGTTATTTCTAAACAGAACTTGTCTCTAATCCTAATGTAACAGAAATGTATATGATGATCAGTATTTAGTAATTTTTTTCATGTGTAGGAATGTTACCTACATTTTCTAGACTTTTGACATTTTCAGCAATCAAGAATTACTATATTTTGTAAATGGAAATATCACTACTAAAAATAGAATGCTATAAATAGAAGGATGCTGTTTGTTTCCAAAGACTATTGATATATTGGAGTGATGCAAAAATAATAATAAACATGAGATATTTCATGGCAAACTTCGAGGGCAAGGTTAGGACGGTAATCCATGAGTTATCTTGGGGTAAATGCTGCAGCCACAAGTACCACCAGCAAGTACTGCCAGGGCAAATGGGAAATGGGTTAAACTAGTGAATGCCTCCTCACAGATCCTAAATAGGAAACCCACTCTAAAAACACTCAGCCTTCCTCAGAGTTTCCTAAGAATGGGCAAAGTAACATACTTTAAGGAATTTTCAAGGTTTGCTAGCTGCAAAAGCTGACCCCACTGCCACCCACCTAACCTCAGACTCCCACTTCTATCCCAGGTAAGGGCTGACATGTCTCTGTCTGGCAGACATCTAATCCGAAGGCCCCTAGGGATTAAAGAGAGGAATCACTGAGATGCAGTAAGAATTTTAAAACTGGGACAGCTTCTGGGACTTTCTACTTTGTACAGTTTTGTGAGGAGCAGCCAGGCCTTTCTCCAGCTCCTGTGTAACTTTCAGAAAAGACCATGCAGCTTACAATTAGTAATTTTTACTTGTTTCCTTTTGTCATTATCTTTTTCTTTTTAAAAAACTACATATAGTAGAAAGTGTGGGAAACTGAAAGGAAAAAGAACCTTTTGGAACCTAATTGTTCTCAAGCAACTTGTAGTCCACATAACCGCCTAGGCTTGTCCTCAATGCTAAGGCCAAAAGATCAACCACTTAGGCAGTGAGACCAACTCAGCTGGTTTCTTCTCAAACACACACACGTGTTCCTGCACATTCGCAGGAGGGTGCACACCAGAGAGCATATGCAAATATAATGGTCTTATATTTCAAGAACAAGGGAGAGCCTATGTACTTGTATTATACACGTACAAAAGGATGCACGTCTGTGGTTATTTCCCAGGCTTTATTTGTAAGCACAAGAGAAGGAAACTACCCAGATGTCCCTCAATAGGGGACTGGTTAGATTACATCACGAGCTATCCGTTCAGTGAACTAGAATACTTTATGCACTGACATGGAACTGGATGGTGAGGGGACAGAACTGAGAGGGAGACTTTTCATCAATTATTTTGGAATAGCTACTACATTCATTGTATGTATGTATGTATGTATTCACAGTTCAAACTTCTACATATATGATATAATTTTCTTAAAAGGGGAGGTGGAAGTGAGAATGTAAACCACAAGCAACCCAGAGGCCACAGAAAACTACTTCTGCTAAATACAGCCATGATGCAGCACTGGACAAAATGGATATGGTCTAGAAACTGTGCAGCTGTTAATGGTTCTTCCTAATTTTCAATTCCTTAATTTATTACCAGAAGAGGCCTGTTGCATTAAGAATAAAAGGACAGGCCCTGCCTTCAGAGGAGCCCAGCCTCAAACACTTTATCCTGCTCTTTCCCTGGGTGCATCTTGGCAGAGAATTACATGCATGGAAGAGATTTCCTCAGGTGCGCTGTGAAATTATCTGTCTGGAACTCCCAAGGGCTCCACAGAAACATGTGGGCTGCAGACAGGAAGACCACACCAATGCCAGGATTCAGAATACAGAAGAAGCCACACAGGGAATGTGGGGAGTGGAAGTCTGGGTGTGTTTTTCACAAGTCCCTAAACTGCAAAGCTCAGTACTGCTGCCAGGAAAAAAGAAAAATTTAATCAAACAATTGACTTACTTTCATACTTTAATCTCTCCCTACCTCATCTTTTCCCAAGCTCTAGATATAAAAAATGTCTACCTCGTGGGCAAGATGATTAACCTACAAAGGGTTCCTCTAAAGTGGGCTCTGTAGAAGCGAGCCCAGAGCCTCCTGAATAGCTTGCAGGGCCCAGCCTGGGGAGAGAAGCAAATGAGTTAAAGCACTCCTCACGATTTCTGCAGTTCCAGTAACCGGCGACGCCGCTCGCTCTGCTCCAAGGAAGTGTATTTGGACTTGTACTGGGACAGGCGGGGGTGTGGAGCAGCTGTGCTATTCAGATCTTGAGATACAGAGAAGCTACTAGCCAGGGCTTGACTCAGCTCTTCCATCTTCCCTACAAAGGAAAACATAAGAAAATGGTTTATTCATTTCATATTACCATATACAGGCAGTTATGATGTAACATGATGGCTACATTTCTAAAACAACCTCACTTAATCCAAAATCACAACTGTTTCCATGGAGAAAATGGAAGGGAAAGGGTAAATGAGTTACAGATGAGCATTACATTATTTCCAGTAGATATTTCAATAATAATCATTTTGATTGTTGATTGTATAAACTTAAACATTAGTCAGTATGCAAATTTAACTTGTGATTGAATCTAACTTTTGCTCTTTCCCATCAATCTCCAGGGGTTCTGTCATTAATTTCTTCTTACCATCATTGATAACCAGTGAAATGATCAAGTATCTAATTTTTTCCTGAATAGTTCTAAATAGTCATTACTCAATAACTAATATACCTTCCTGATGCAAATTTTATCCAGTTGGCTGTTTAATTCTCTAATAAATGCCAACTCACATTTAAAAAATTTAGCTCCAAGAGAAATACTAGTTCTGGGGCCCCTCCCTGGAGGAAAAGAGAAGCCAAAAACTCAAACCTGACAGTCTGTTATTTTGGGGTGGGCAGAAAGGAGGTTTCGGAATTACCTATGTAGGAGTCACTTGCAAAATGCTAACTAGAATGTAGCTAGAATGTAGAAGACTAACACCAAGTCCTTCAGGAGTGGAAAGAACTGACATGTGGTATATTTGGGAGACAGAGGATATACTGGAGAAAGACTATCCAGGTAGGAATGGGAGTGGAGAGAAAGAGGTGAATTCACACTTCATTAACTCTTCTTTAAATGAAGGTGTAAGGTGGCATAGGAACTTACCCTGCAGTTAAAAATGTACCTGAAACTCTAAGAAAACAAGAATATCTGAGAGAACTGACTCATAGCTGACCTGGCCTAATCTTTCAGTTCTAGTGTAAACCAGAGGGCACCACAGTGTTTCAACTCCATCTCAGACCAGGTCCCACTGCGGAGCACCAAAACCGACAGGTTCATTCCAGAGCCTCTATAACAATACAACTCTATGGGGCTCTATTTAGCAATCAGTTACTTTTCTTTGCACACTTGAAGTCATATTTTTTCTTAATTTGCAGTATTATATTTTTTAATTTGAAAGGAAACTTTTCTTAAAAATTGTGGTTACAGACTGACATAATGAATGCATAATGCAACACATAGATGATGTATTGTAGTATTGTACACCTGGAACCCATATAATTTTTACTAACCAATGTTACCCCAATAAATTTAATAATAAAAAGAAAAGAAAGAAAAGACTGACATAAAATTTACCATTTTAACCATTTTTCAGTGTACAGCTCAGTAGTGTTCAGTACGTTCACACTCTTGTACAACCAATTTGTACTCTTTTCATCTTGCAAAACTAGAACCTCTACACCCATTAAACACGAAAGGAAGTTTTTTAAATTTAAGATAACTGTGGATTTGTGGCATGTCTTAACATATTTGTAATGCAATCAGGGTGGCCATTTGTGGTTAAGGCCAGGTGATGAGTCGGATCCATAATGGTATGCTATTCTCTGTACTTTTGTCTAAATCTGAACACTACTATAATAAAAATATTTTCAAATTCATTATGTCTTCGGCTTGCCAAAGTAATGACCAAATATACGTATTAGGACTTAACATGCTTTATCTCGGCGTGGGATCCCCTCTGTTGAGATTAATCCCAGCCTTGGATACTGGGAAGGAGGTTGGGGCGGCGGGGGACCCCTGAACCTTCATTTATGGCTGTTCTTAGCCGGCTCCTGCTCTTTCAACCCATTCCTCGGGTGGTGCAGTATCCAAAGGTTCTCACCAGTGTCCTTCTCCACCTGCCTCTGCCCCCTCTAACTCTCAAATTAACGAGACACATACACACCCGCCCGCAGGCTTCCCTCGTGCTCTTCCTGCCTCCCGGTCCTCGTCCTCCGAGGCCCCAGCCTCACATCCCCAGGCGGGGATCAAGGCCTCCTCGGCATCTCTCACCGGGCTTCTATCTGCTCCATGAGGCCGTTCTCCCCGCCACGGCCCGGCACTGCCTTTCTCTAGGTATGGGGCCATTTTAGGCATTGCAGAATTCGCACTCCCCCCAAAAAAAAGTCACCGAGGGGTCCGGGCCCGACGGTACGGCCCAGAGATACAGAAGTACGTCCCAGGGGAGGCCCTGGCCTTGGCTCGGCCCCTCCGAGAAACGCCTCAAGAGGCCAAGGGTGCGGAGCCGGCAACCGGGAGTTACAGCCGTGCGCCAACAGGCAGTAGGCGCGATGGAGCCAAGGCTTGGGCTCAATCTCGAACCCAGGACTCACCCGACCGAGGTCACAGTTCCACAAGCAGTCGCTACCGCCGCCAGGGGCTGACCAATCAGCAGCCCCGGCACAACCTGGCCCGCCCCTCAGCCGCACCGCCAGGCCGACGGACTCCGCGTCCGGAGTTTCCGGCCCCTCCCACCGAGGCGAGCGCCGGAAGTCGTTCCGCCGCGCGGTCTCCGCCGGCTGTTAATGCTGTCCACCCTCGTCTGGCGCTTTTCCCGTCTGCCCGGAACCTCTCTTGTAAGCTGACTTGGCTGGGCCGACCCCTCGCTCCTGGGTACAGGCTCGTCGGGGCTCGTGGCGCCAATAGAAAGGGCTCCATTTCGTTCCGCGGTCGAGGCCCTCCAGGCCGTGGGTCCTGCCGCCCCTTCAAACCCGCCCAGTGCTTAGTGCGCACCAACAGTCGCCCCCCTTTCCCGTGCCCTCGATTTGTACGGCCGTTGCTGGTTCCCGAGTTGAGTCCCCGGTACCCCCTCACACCCCCAAGTCTCAGGTAGACGTTCCCTCCCGGTTCGCCTGTACAGGAAACGTACCTGATGACAGCCCCTTTGCTCCGTTTGCGAGGTTCTCTTTCCTACTAGGTGGTGGGTTTGGCAGAGGCAGGGACGGCTGGCTCCTGCTTAAGTCGTCAGCGTCGAGCAGAAGGACTCTGTAGACCCTGGTGAAGGAATGATTGAATTCCTTCCAGGCGTAGTGAAAGTATCCCAGATGTAGGCGGGCGAGGACTGATGAGATGCAAAATAAAAATAGGAACAGTCAGGGGTTTCCCTGGTGGCGTAGTGGCTAGGCTTCAGCGCTCCCACCGCCGCAGCCTGGGCTCGATTCCTGGCCAGGGAACCACCACCACCACCACCAACAAATAGGAATAGCCATTTATTGAATGCTTACTTTGAGCTAGACACTGCCTCACATGCATTATTAACCTACAAGTAATACAAGGAAGTAGAGACTGAAGCTCAGAGGTTAAGTAATTTGGCCCAAGTCACACAATTTTGGACCAAATTTTTTTTTTTTTTTTTTGCTTTTTTGGTATGTGGGTAGTTCCCCGGCTGGGAATCGAACCCAGGTGGCAGCGCTGACAGCGCCAGCGCCGAAGCCTTAAGCCACTACACCATCAGGGAACTCCCAAGTTGGCACATTTTGAGTCCAAGGAATGCCAAGATTTGCATATTTTTTGACAGTATATGAAACCATCCATTTGGACTAAAAAGACCTGGAGATCAAACTGAAACAGTGGATAAAGGGTGCTTGGGGCCCTGGAGACCAATTTTTCAGAATTTATGTAGGTGAGCTCTATCTTCCACTGGACACACTGAGCAAAGCTGTGTACTGGTTATTTATTTGGTGCATCCACAAATAAAAGCTCATGTTTGCCTGATTTATGAGACTTGGAGCAAAGCAAAACCCAAGGCCTGACTTCACTAGGGAATTTTAACACAAGATATTGAGTATTTTGTGTCCCAGAACTATTACTCTCTACTCATGACCATATAGTGGTCAGAACTACTCATACACAGAAAAGAACAAAGACCCTACACATTGGAGGAAAAAAGACTGAGATTGATAAAGAGCTCCCCAAATCCATACACTGAGGCCCAGGTAAAATGCTCCAGTCCCTTATTCATACTCAGCTGAGTAACTTCCCATACCACTGAAAAAAACTGACACTGAGCCCAGGGGCTCATTTGAACCCAGTCAGTTTTCTGAATGGGGCTGCTCTGTCTGTTACAGCAGCTCCCCAACTATAGCCATTCACACCTTATCTTCACAACGTACACTTGTATTTAATGTCTTTAAATCACTTTACATTTTTAAAAAGCTTAAATACTTGTATATTTATTTAAAAGAAGTACACCATAGCATTATCTTAAACCACTTCCCACTTCAATGGAAGGAATCTGTAAAATATATACAGTGAAAAGAGTATAATGTTATAACCTAGCTAGATACTAGATGTCTGCAGAAAACTGTAAGATTGAAGACTTCGTAAAACTCAGAGTTTTGAAGAAGTGGTAAGTGATAATATTAATAGCTTTGCTTTTCTATAATTGGAAAACTTCAAAGAGAACTAAAGAATGAAGATCCACTTTCTCACTCTGTGATCAATGTTATTTACAGTGAAATCTGTGCACCTCCTAAAATAATCTGATAGCACCCACAAAGAGGGCTGGGGATCTCTACCTAGAAAAGAGGAGATTAAGAGGTGTCCAGCCTCTTCTAAAAGAGGAGACTCTTGCCAGGACCCTGAGTGTCACTCCGTCAGTCAATGAAGAAATGTGTATCTAATGCCTGCCTTTGGTCAGGCACAGTGTCAGGTCCAGGAGATAACAAAATGACTCCTCTCCTCTAGGAATTTACAGCTCAGGTGTTGTAGGGAAAGACAAAAGATAGATACCATAGCTGAGTGTTGACCAGTGCCAAGGAGCTCAGGTGGCTGGGTGGGGAGGGAATGGGGGCGCTGCTGGGGCAACAGTGTTTGGGCAACTCCTCTCTGAGTAGGCGACATTTGAATTGAGACCTGAATGATGAGGAGCCAGTCATGAGGACAGGGAGACCATCTGCATTTCTAGCAAAAGGCACAGTGGATACAAAGAGAGGCTTTGCATAAGGTGTAGACAGAAGGCCGGAAGGAGGAAGCAAACACAGGCAGGGTGCAGAAGCCTGTAGGTCAATTTGGATTTTATGTCCATTGCAGAGGGAGGTTTTTAAACAGTTATGAGAAAACCAAATTTGACCTTTAAAGAGTTTGCACTGGCTTCTTGGAGAACCGAAGTGAGCATGGAGGTCAGGAAGCCATTGACAGGGGCCTGCAGTAACATTATGGCAGTGGATATGATAGGAAGGGCTGGATTTGGGGTATAGTCTGGAAAGAAAACTGAGAGGACTTATTCTTAAAAGAGGGGAGTTAGCAAGAATTACACATGTGTTCTAGTCTAATCTCCAGCCAAGGCTTTGCCCTTGAAGTTTTTGGAACTGAAAGAGAATTGAGAAGGGAGCAAGTTTTTTCCCCTAATTTTATATTATTTAAGATCTAGGCCCTGCACCACATAAGTCATTTTGATACCCAGTGTTTCTCACTGCCCACTTAGAAACACTTCCTGTAGGAGACAACCCCCGCTGCCCCCCCTCCCCACCAAGTTCCCTGGCTGGGAATCAAACCCAGGCCACAGCGTTAAGAGTTAAGAGCACTGAAGCCTAGCCACCACGCCTCCAGGGAACTCCCTGGAGACAGCTTTAGCCAGTTGTGGTAAGAGGGAGACTCTGACTTGAGAGGGTGGCAAAGTCATGAGGTCATGGGAGTCAGGATGCAGAAACTACAGTCACAGGAAAAGGGGAGGGGAAGAAGGGGAATCGGTTTTGTTTGTTTTTGCAGATTGCCTCTTCTTTCTATGGTGGATGGAGAGGGCACATGTGACAGATACCTCACTATTGCTTGACCAGAAAATTCTATACTGATTGATCAAGATTATGCTTCTGAGAGAGGTAGAAAATGCAGTGAGATCAAGTATTAAAATCCAGGTTTGGAGGAGTTCCCTGGTGGTGTAGTGGCTTAAGGCTTCGGCGCTGGCGCTGTCAACGCTGCAGCCCAGTTCGATTCCCAGCCAGGGAACTACCCACATACCAAAAAAAGAAAAAAAAAATCCAGGTTTGGTATCATGGGCTTTTAGCAGGAGTGATGCCATTTTAAGCCTAAAATGACATGCAAATTAATTGCTGCCACTAGAGAATGAGACAAATACAACCCAGCCAAGTTGTCGTAGTTGTCCCAGCCAAGGCATCCTAGACCAGCCAGCCTACCCTCAGACTATAGAGAGAGCCCAATCAAGGTCAGCAGAGTTACTAATCCAACACACATTTGATCACAATCTCTTAATTGAGCCCAACAAAGATCTGAAGTACCCAGGTGAACTGCAAACTTGTGAGCTAAATACAGTAGACTTTGTTAACTGGCATTCAAGTAACCCTCAAATTTTGCTGGTTGCTTGAGAGTACATGTTGCTTCAGTGCCAGTTAACAGAGAGTCTATTTACATTTATCTGGCATCTACCAATCCCCATGGGTGCCAGTTAACTGAAAGTCTTCTGTATATGTTTATTGTTATAGCTCTGAGTTTTGATTTGTTACATACCACTATTGAGGTGATAGATAACTGATGCAGAAATTGATACAGAGTGCATGTGACTGAGTAGGCATGAAGCTGAGGATTGCCAAAGGCTCTGATCTAATTCTCTGGATGTAAGAATATCCCAACATGTAGAGAATTTTTATGAGTTTATTTGAGCCAAAATTGATGACATATGCTGGGACCAAGATCTCAAGTGCTCCAGAGGACAGTTTAGCAGTTTTGTGGGGGGTTTTTTATGCATTGGAATTAAGGAGGGAATTTAAGGAAGATTACATAGAGGTGAAACAAAGTAAGGCTGGGAACGGATTACAGAATTGTTAACAAGATTATGTGCTGTGTTGAGAGTAATCATTCCTTCCAGGGGTATACTTCCTCCATTTCAAAGGTGCACAAGAACCTAGATGCATAAGAACAATGGATACAGCTGGTTTGAAACCTTTCACTAAAGAATTTATAGGCCTGGGTGGGGCATGACTATCCACCATGACCTGCCCAGTTAGGAATTTATGATTTATTATAGCTTTCCTTTTTCATCCACATTCCTATTCTTAAAAAAACAAAATTTGAAGGTCTAATTGACTTTATTAAGAGATTCATGAATCAGGCAGCACACCACCTAGCAGCTGGATAGGTACTGGAGGGACTGTACAAATGGAAGGATTTTATAGGAAGAAGGTTGGGGCAAGGGAGCTATTAACAAAAGAAAAGGATTGCCTTAGACCAGGATATCATCATCTGTGGGGAAAGGAATGATAAGGGTTTTTATCATGCAGATTGCCTCTTCTTTCTATGGGGTTAGGGGAGGAGGGTAGAGAGGTCCCACATGACAGATTACCTCATCGCTGTTGACCAGAAAATTCCAAACTGGTTGATTATGATTATATTTCTAGGATAAGTACAAACTGCACTTAACGTCAGGTATTAATTCTAAATTTGGTAAGGTTTCTATTTATATGTTATATTTTGTTATTAAACAACTAAATAAGAGAAATTCAGACTGCTTTTCACTAGACCTTTTATCTTAAGAACAGTATATTACAGATGTGGATAGTTCCTCTTACCCCCCAAAATGGAAAGCAAATTAGAAAAAAAAAAATCTAGGTTTAATATTATGGGCTTCAGTACAAGAGACACCATATTTGCGGCCTGTGATTTTTCTCTTCAACACTATAGATTGAGGCCTGAGCTCTCCTCCCTTCTGCTGGCTGCCTGCCTACTCCTTTTGTTGAGGCAGGATGGTAACTGAGGAGGTCAAATGGCACTCAGAGAGTTGAAGAACCAGTTTATTACACCGGTGGGCTCCGAGGAGTTACAGTCTCCAAAGTCTGAGCCCCCAACTAACAGGCTTTTCGGACTCTTACAGGGTTGGGGTGGGGGCTGGCTGATGCGATAAGCAAGCAGGGTTACAGAAGCTAAATGCGTACATTAGGCAGTGGGTGAAGTGGGAGTTCACAGAATTTACGTTAAACAGCTTTGTCCCTAAGTTTCCATTTCACTTTAGCGTGCTCAGCCCTGAACCCTCAGCTGCTGGTAACTACTGTTAGGTCAGAGAGATTTTTACCTTGAAATAACTGGCATGCAAAATCTTGGGCGGTCATGGAGGCAGCAGGCCTCTGGCAGGATGTCAGCCTACTTTCATCCACAAGGCTCCCAGCTCTGTCTGGTCCTGTAATTTTTCCCCAAACCCAGCCAGAGTCACTTGGATCTCACTAGACAATAAGTCCATGTGGCTCTATAAGCTCATTAGAATTTATAATTTACAATGTGAGCACTTTCACTGTTGCTGAGTAGGTACTAGGTACTATATGCCTTGAACAACTGGATAGAGAGAGGGCGATGCTTGTCACCTGCCTCAGAACTCACCTCCTCTGTATACGGTGATGTTCCCTGAGGCAGGAATTGGAAAACAAGTAAAGGGGTGAGGAAGCAGGATATGGAAGAGGAAAGAGAGCTAGGCAGTAGTCTCCTGGTGAAGCCTAGGCTCTGCTTGACCCACATGGATTCTGTACCACAGGGTGCCCTGTCTTGAAGCTGAGGGAATCAGCCTTTCTTCCTCGAATCAGTCACTCATTGGTGCTGGTGAGTGGTGTAGTGATGAGTGTAACACCCAAGTCTGCAGAGGCAATTTTCTAGATAAGGGCGGCAGCCAACTCTCAAAACACCTGGAGAATAAGTACCCTGGCCTGGCACGGGGCATCTGGGTATCCACTACAACCTCCAAAACACTGCAAATCCAATTACCATGTTTTGCCGTGTATAATGCACACCTTTTGGCCCAAATCTGTGAGGGTAAAATAAGGATGTGCATTATATATACATGGGTGGTACTCATTCCATCTTTATATAAATGTTTTTAATTATTTTATTTATGCTTATGAATAAACACCTCATAAACATTGCTTATGAAGGAATAAATGAACCAGGCATCCTGCAGGTCACAGTGAGTCAGTTGTGATTTCTAGTCCCCCGGTCCTGGAGGAAATTACAGCTTTGGGAATGAGGCAAATAGTCACCGACCCCCAAGACATGTTTTATAAAGCGAGCATGTAGAGGAGGATGCCATGTTGTAGAGCAAGAAAGATTTCACAGAATGACAAGCACTGGCAGACAGCCCAGGCTGGGAGAGGAGGGGATGTGAGGATGGAGTGAAAGCAGCTAGAGATGAGGTATGGTGTGGGCAGGATCCAGGAGGCCCTGCAATGTTACATGGAGTCAGCCTTTCACCATCTGAACTATGCTTCCCAGTGCATGCTCTCACAGGTTTGGGTTTGCTTTTGATGAACACTTACTTTCTGCACTTGATTTTAGCCAAAAGGCCGAGAAGCGATTATTGAATGCTTTTTGAGTTAAAGCACACTGCCCCGTTTTTGTGTGTGCAGATGTGGTCTCATTTACTTTTTATACCCCCATTTCACAGAACAAACAGGTTCGGATGTGGGAGGTAGCTTCTTTGAGTTCAAAGAGTTAATAAAACTATGGAGCCAGTGTTCAGACTCAACAGCTGGAAGCAGCAATTTCTTACATATTCCAAGTTAAAATGCCAATTTAATTTGGAAAAGGTTGAAGTGTCATCAAGGGCACTTTTTCAAACTTTAACTTTCAAACTTCAGCAAAAAGTTTGGCCCATTAGTAGATGTGAAATCTTTAGTGGATTAGGATTAGCATTTAAACAAATAATAATAAAAGAAGTTGAGAACACCAGAACGTTAACCCTTCTGGGAAGCTGGCCTGTTAGGATGGCACAGCAGGCTTCCAGAAGCTGAGGAAAGCAGACCTTCCTTGACTCACTGAATTTGGGAAATAAATCATTCTGAGCTCACTGAGTTCTTTGTCCAAGCCTCTTGTTTCTGAGGGCAGCCAGTTTAGCTTCTATCCTTTTCCCTTTTAATGAGACCATTTCAATTGCTCTTTGATTAGGGACACTGCTTTTTAAAGCTAAGTTTCTTTTCCCAAAACTTGCCACATGTATAAGCCTCAGCTTGAGAGAATACAAAATTATATTTCTCATTGTAATATACTGTCTTCACAGAAAAGTTGGAGAATACTGAAAAGCACAAAGAAAAAGGGTAACATTACCAGTATTACTACTGCCAGAGAGAGACATACCCATTACTTTTTCTATGCCTACATTTGTCTTCAGAAAAATGGTATACTACTGGTACCATTGTTTTATTTGTGAATGTTTTTAAAAAATTAAGTCTGTGGGGGTGACATTGGTTAGTAAAATTATATAGGTTTCAAGTGTACACTTCTATAATACATCATCTTGTTAACTTTTTTTGAGTCCTTAAATCTTGCTAAAATAATTTTTTTTTTCTTTTTCTTTTTGGTATGTGGGTAGCTCCCTGACTGGGAATCGAACCCAGGCCGCAACGCTGACAGCGCCAGTGCTGAAGCCTTAAGCCACTACACCATCAGGGAACTCCCTAAAATAATTAATGGTGGTGTTTCATCATACCTAGTCCCCTTGGGATACTTTCAGTTTTTCCCTACTATGTTATAAATACTGGAATGAAGATCCCTGTTTCCATAATTTACTTAAGCTAAATTCTTGAGAGGCATTTCTAGGTCAGACAGTATATAATGTGCTTTTATTGCTCTTCACACATATTGTAAAATTGCTCTCCTTAGAGGTAGTACCCATTTGCCCTTCTGCTGTGTATACATATTATTTAATTCATTAGGGTTTTTCATTGTAATGACTTGAGGAGGGTGAGGAGGGGCTCAACTTTATTTAAATTATCACATGCAGGGAACTCTTCTTAGCATTTCATAGGAATTAAATAATTTAATCCTCTCCATGTTTTTTATTTTTTTTATTTTTTTATTTTTTGTAGTATGAGGGTAGTTCCTGGCTGGGAATCGAACCCAGGCTGCAGCATTGACAGCACCAGCGCCAAAGCCTTAAGCCACTACACCACCAGGGAACTCCTCCATGTTTTTTAATGTACTATTATTACCCACCCTTTTTTCATGCTTTAAAAATTGTGGTAAAATGTATGTAACATAAAACTTGCCATTTTAGTTAATCACATTCACAATGTTGCATTAGCAACTTTTGCAGTTTCCAAAACTTCACGTCCTAGATATTTTGTACACATTAAGCAATGACTGCCCATATTCTCTCCCCGACCCCTTATTACTACATATTTGTGATGAAGAAAATGGAAGTACACAGAGGCTAAGTAAAATAATCAAGGCTACACAGTTAAATGTAGACGCCCTACGATGAGGCAGTTTGGCTCCAGAGCCTTCTTTCTGAATCACTTTCCTTGGGTAGTTTTTTATTTTTAAGCCCAAAGTTTCTGGTTACAAGTTCCAGTAAGTCATTTCTTTCACATCTTCTCCAAACAGGGAGAAAGAAAACTTTTCTCAAGAATCTTGTATTTTACTTTTTTTTTTTTTGTATGTGGGTAGTTCCCTGGCTGGGTATGACCCCAGGCCACATCGTTGACAGCGCCAAAGCCTTAAGCCACTACACCACCAGGGAACTCCGTATTTTAAGTTCCTAAACCCAGTTTCCTACAAGGAACTTTGAAATTGTTATCTGCTTGGGCCATAGGTACATGCTCCAGCTACATCAAAGGGGTTGATCTACTTGCCTTGCCCTGTGGGGTCTGGTAGAACCAGAGGCCTGCAGGGAGGACCTGCCTTCTACAGCCACCAAATCTTCCTTCCGTGAGATCACTAATCCTGGGACCCCTGAGAATACCCCTCAAATGGGCAGAGATTGTGCCTGGCCACCAGAGTTGAATACTAGTAGGATTTTCCTCACCTTTTGTTGCAAAGAGACAGCACTGAAAAGAACATGGCTTTTGGAGTCCCATGAGCCTGGACTTGAATGCCAACCTTGGACAAATTCTTGTCCCAATTGTTTCCCAAACTGAAAAATGTGGATAACACCAGCTACCTTATAGGGTTGTTGGGAAGAACAAATGGCAGTCTAACACAGGCAAGGCCTTAGTGCCTTGGTCAAGCCTGGCAGTTCACTCCATCATACAAAATTCTGTCAGGGATCAATCACACTACCTAGTGCTGCTGCTTTTCTGCTGGCTTGAAAACTCACAATCAGTAAATCTCTATAAACCTTGACATATCCCAAGTGCCAGCTGTGCCAATATTGACAGTTTCTTAAAGGGAGCGCGATCCCAGCTCCACCACTTATTGGCTATGCAATTTTGGGTAGTTTGACCCAGCTCTGCTTCAGTTCCCTCACCTGAAAAGTAGAGAATACACTCATTGGATTCCCTGCTTCACAGGAGTATTAGATTAAATGGTTAAGATATGCAATGCACTTAAAACCGTGCCTGACATGTAGTAGAAGCATTTGCTATTGTCATTCTCCGTGTCAACTTCCCTTCGTAGTTTCTTCACCAAATGCTGCCTTACACCTGGGGAAATGGAAAGAACATATGTAAAACCATTCCTCTAATCTCGGCAGTCGACCCAGTGTCCTTGTATTAGTCTTGTGTAAAACAACGTGTCTTTCTACTCTTTCTTCCAATTCTGTACCACTCCTAAGAACATCGAAGTTTCCAGGAACCTCCTGGGTGACTTCAAACTGCTAGATAGCCAAACTACAAGGTGATTATTTCCTTAGGCAAACCAACACTTCAACCCACTAACATGGTATTGCTTGGGGCTGGAATATCAATAAGAAGTCCTGTGAGGAAGAGCTCTGCCCAAACTCTCATTCTGAGGAAGGGATTGGTAAACCGACAGGTTGTTCAACACCTTGCGTGCACCCGCGGCAGGCCTCACACACAGGTAGGTCGCTGCTGGCTCTATTCCTCTTCGATGGGTTCCTGAGCCAAGGAGACCTATATGTGACCCTATGTGAGAAAATCACAAAGGCAAATATTTGTACTTACTGAGCAGTTGGAGTATTTATTGGTATTAGAAAAGCATTCCTTTAAACAAAGTACAGGACCCTGAACGCTGGTCTCAGCCATTTTATAAAAACTTGAGACCAAATCCTCCATTGTCTATATACAGCTTAATCACAAACAGCAGTAAGAATTCCGAGTTAAATCAATTGAACCAAACTGTCCTGCTACGCGATAATAAAGGGAACGCGGGGGTGCGGACTGCAGCCAAGTTCTGGCTTTCACAACACAATGTTTCAGGCACAGGCATCTAACGACTCCCCACCGCAGCACAAAACCGCTTCCCACTGTCTCAAAACAGTCAATTATCAAGAGTCCAAGGGCTAGGAACAGCTCGTGGACACCAACAGCGTACCCTTTGGTTCTGGCGGGGCCCTGCAGCCGAAGAGCCACGTTCCAACGAACCGCCGCCCCGCTGCCACGCTGCTGGCGAGAGCGCCCTCAGCATCTCTAGCATCGGGTTTCAGCTTCTCCATCAACAAAGGTGTAGCGTGGCGGGTGGGGGCACTCACTAGGCTTCCAGATCGAAATCATCGCGCTCTTCGTTGTATTCTAGCACGTGCCGCTTGATCTTGGAAGAATCAACCCAAGTGACGAAGTCCTCCATGCTGCGCGTGACCAGGAAGGCGGGGTCGGTAACCACGTCGGGGCCCACGCGCACGTGGCCCTGCTCCACGAATGCCACGGCGGCTTGTAGGTGCTGCGCCATGCGCAGCTTAAGGAGCACAGTGGGCAAGCGACGGCGGCAGAAGGACGAGGCCGTAACGAAGTCGCAGAGCTCGAGCGAGCCGCGCGTGGGCACCAGGCCGAGAGCATACAGCTTGTCCAGCAGCGCGGCCGAGGCACGCACTCGAAACGGATCGCGCTCGGGCAGGTCGCGCAAGCGCCGCGCCAGCTCGCGCACAGAACGGCTCAGCTGGTTGTAGCGCGTGTAGTCCTCACGCCGCTGTAGCCGGTACCTCCGCAACACGCGCAGTTCGTGCAGGTTATGGTCGGTGACCTCCCAGTTCAGGAAGTCCACCTGCTTCAGCAGCTTCTGCTCGTGGAACTTAAGCTTCCGCACCATGATAGCGGTGGCGGGATACGCAGGACCCAAGGCTAAGAGAACTAGCTGCCGACCGCGCAACTTCCGCCTCGCGAAGACC
>PVJL010011740.1:0-41015 GCA_004026885.1 Lyroderma lyra
CTTTATTATGTTGAGATACTTTCCTTCTATACCTATTTTATTTAGTGTTTTGATCATAAATGGATGTTGTTTCTTATTGAAAGCTTTTTCTCCATCAATTGATATGACCATATGATCTTTATCTTTTATTTTGTTTATGAGGTGTATCACATTGATTGATTTTCATATGTCGAACCATCCTTGTGCTCCCACAATGAATCCTACTTGATCATGATGTATAATCTTTTTGATGCATTGTTGTATTCTATTTGCTCATATTTTGTTTAGGAATTTTACATCTGTGTTAATCAGAGATATTGGTCTATAGTTTTCTTTTTTTGTGTTGTCTTTACCAGGCTTTGGTATTAGGGTAATGTTGGCCTCATAGAATGAGTTAGGAAGTATTGTTTCTCTTCAGATTTTTGGAAGAGTCTGAGGAGGATAGGTGTTAATTCTTCTTTGAATGCTTGGTAGAACTCATTGGTGAGACCATCTGGTCCAGGATTTTTGCCTTTAGGGAGATTATGGATAGTCATTTCAATCTCTTTGCTATTAATTTAGATTATCCAGTTCTTGGTTCAGTCTAGGTAAGCTATAAGTTTCTAGAAACTTGTCTATTTCTTCTAGGTTGTTAAATTTAGTGGCATAAAGCCCTTCATAATATTTGCTTATAATCCTTTCTATTTCTGTGGTATCAGGGGTAATTTCTCCCCTTTCATTTCTAACTTTGGATATTTGTGTCCTTTCCTTTTGTCCTTTGATTAGTCTAGCCAGGGGTTTGTCAATTTTGTTGATTTTCTCAAAGAACCAGCTCTTTGTAATATTAATTTTTTCTATTGTCCTTCTGTTCTCTAATTGGTTTAGCTCTTGGTTTTAATTTTTATTATTTCTTTCTTCAGCTGACTTCGTTTTGTCTGCTCTTCTTTTTCTGGTTCTTTAGGATGGGATGCTAAGGTTTTTATTTGTGATTTTTCTTGTTTCTTATGATAGGCCTATAATGATATGAATTTCCCTCTTATTACTGCTTTCACTGTGTCCCAATAATTTTGATATGTTGTATTTTCATTGTCATTAATTTCCATATATTTTTAAATCTCTTATTTGTTCTTTTATCCAGTCATTTTTTTAAAATAAGATGTTGTTTAATCTTCATGTATATGTGTTTTTTTCTGCTTTCCTATTACAGTTGATCTCCAATTTCAAAGCTTTGTGGTCTGAGAATACACTTGGTATGATTTTGATCTTCTTGCATTAGCTGAGGCTACTTTTGTGTCACGGCACATGGTCTATTCTTGAGAATGTTCCATGTGCACTAGAAAAGAAAGTATAGTCTCTTTTTGTTGGATTAAATGTCCTGAAAATGTCAATTATGTCCAATTGCTGTAATGTGTCATTTAGAGCTGATATTTCCTTATTTATTTTCTGTTTGGATGATCTGTCCATTGCTGTTAGGGGGGTGTTTAAGTCTCCCACAATGATTGTGCTTTTGTCAGTTTCTCCTTTCAGATCTGTTAGTAGTTGCTTTGTGTATTTCTGTGTTTCCTGGTTGGGAGCATATATATTAATTAGTGTCACATCTCCTTGTTGTTGTATTGTGCCTTTTATCAGTATGTAATGTCCATCTTTGTCTCTTGCTATCTTTTTTAACCTGAAGTTTATTTCATCAGATATCAGTAAGGCAACTCCTGCTTTTCTCTGGTTACCATTTGCTTAGAATATTGTTTCCCATCATATCACTCTGAGTCTGTGTTTTTCCTTATGGCTGAGGTGTGTCTCTAGGAGACAGCAAATGGATGGGTTTTGTTTTTTAATCCAGCCTACTACTCTGTGTCTTTTTATTGGTGAGTTCAGTCCATTAACATTTAGAGTGATGATCAATATGTGAGGATTTCCTGAGGCAATTATGTTTTCGTTATTGTTTTATTTTTGTTTCTTTCTTATTGTCACAACTCTATTCTATTTTTCCTGATGTTTTGTTTCAGGTTGAAGAGCTTCCTTCAGTATTTCTTGAAGTGCCGGCTTTGCGCTGGTGAATTCCCTCAGATTCTGTGTGTCTGAGAAGGTTTTTATTCCACCTTCATTTCTGAAAGGTAATTTTGCTGGATAATTTATTCTTGGCTGGAAGTTTCTCGCTTTTAAAGTTTTGGATATTTGATTCCACTTTCTCCTGGCTTCTAGAGTTTCTGCTGAGAAGTCTAATGCCAGCCTGATGGGTTTTCCTCTAAAGGTTATGATTCTTTTTCCCCTGGCTGCCTTGAGAATTGTCTCTTTGACATCTTTAGTACCATGTGTCTTGGAGAAGATCTGCTAGGGTCCAGATATCTAGGAGACCTAGTTTCTTCTTGAATTTGGGGTTCCAGATCTTTCCGTATGTTGAAAAGTTCTCATCTACTATCTGTTTGAGTATGTTCTCTGTAGAGTGCTTTGCTCCTTCTTCCAATCCTATTATCCTAATGTTGTTTTGTCTCATGGAGTCAGATAGTTCTTGCAGAGTTCTTTCAATCTTTTTGGTTCTATATTCTCTATCTTCTTCTTTCTGAGATATTTCCATGTTCTGATCCTCTGTATCACTAATTTTTTCCTCCATCTGGTTGGCCCTGTTTCCTATGGCAGTTATTTCATTTCTCACTTCTTTTATTGTATTATTTATCTCTCGAATTTCCATCTCGATCTTCCTCATGTTTTGAATTTCTTTCTTAAATGTTCCTTTTATTCATGAATTTCCTTTCTTATGTTGTTCATCTCAGCTTTGGTGTTCTGCCAGTATGTTTTCAGTTTTCTCAGAGCCTTTAGAATGGCTACTTTAAATTCTCTGTCACTTAGTTCAGAAATTTCTAGGTCTATGAGACTGTTTAATGGATATTTTTCATCTTCTTTCTGAGCAGTTTTAGATCCTAAGGAATTCATACTGTTCTGCTTGATTCTTCCTCTTTGGCATGAAGGCATTATGTTCAGCAGAGCTCAGGAGCCCTTTTTTGGTGTCTTGCTATAGGACAGACACTAGGTGGCACTAAAGGCCAAGTTTTGGTAGAGAGAGGAGGCACTTAGGCCTTATCTCTGGTCTCTAGCTGTGTTTGGAGGTGGTGGGTATCTATCAGGGTCTCTCTGCTTCCTGCAGTTCATTGGGGAGGCTGTAGGAGAGGGGATAGGCCAACAAATAGCACGCTGGGGCAGCTTTACCTCCTGCCCTATGCTGGGAAGTTGGGAGATTTGGGCCAAGGCTGTTCTTGCTGGCTGGGACAAATGCTATCAAATATGCCTTTCTTCCTGGGCCAGCTCCAATGACTAGCCGTTAGGGGTGGAGTCTGTAGGCTCACACTGCGTGTGAGCACCAGGTGCACACGAACCACAAGTCCAAAGCCATGGGCCTGATGTCACGGGTCACATGAGGGCAGCTGACTTGCCTTCACCATGCGCTGGGAACTGCAGCCCTGCTGAGGAGACTTGTGTGTGCATGCTCTGGGCCTCAAGGGCACCAGAGATGAGGTGTTGTCTCTGGGGACCCACCTTGGCATGCAGCTATTCAGAGTCCTTTCTCAGTACTCTTGCTACTCAAGAGCTTCAGAGGCTGGCCCCCAAGCTCTGTCCCCAGCACACTCCTCTAAGGCCCAGCTCCTCCATGGTCTCCCACCATTCTGCCACTTTGCTGGCTTTCACTCTTGTTGTCTCTTGGCCTCCCCCCTTTCCATGCACTGTACTATTCCCAGATAGTCAGCAGCAATGTCGTCCTATCGTGATTTGTCTCTGCTCCCTCCCCTCTCTCCCACTCTCCCCCTTCTCTCCAACCTTCAGGTGTTTTCTTGTGATGTGTGGATTTCTCAGCTGTCATTGTATCACTCAGGGTTCTCTTTCTTGGCTCCTGGATGGCTGTTCAATTGTGTTTTCTGAGAGAGGCTTTACAGACCTCCTCTCCGGTCACCATCTTGCCCTCTGTCTCCCATATATGTAATTTTCATCTGAAACAAGATATAGAATATTTCCATCATCTCAGAAAGTTTTCTGGTGACTGTCAATCAATTCAACCTCTCCCTCCAGAGATAAAGCCTGTCTGATTTCTATCTCCATAGATCAGTCTACCTCATGTTGGAATTTATATAAATCAATTATACAGTATTGAGCTGCTTTTTTTTTTTCTTGCATGAGACTGATGTCTGGTTATTTTGCCTGACATGGTGTGTTTAAGTGTTGTTTGTGTTATGTGTATCAGTAGCTCATTCTTTTCTATTAGTGAATCTACCACTTTCTTTAGTTGATAGACATTTGGCTTCTTCTAGTTTTTTACTATAATGTACAAGGTTGCTATGAACGTTACTTCTACAACTTTATTATGTGGACATATATTTTCATTTCTCTTGAATAAAACATTAGGACCAGCACTTCTAGAGCCACACATATATGATGATTTAATGTTTCACCTTTATTGTGGTATAATTGAAATATACTAAACTGCACATATTTAAAGTATATTAATTTGATCAGTTTGGGCATATGTATACACTCTTAATCAAGACAAAATTTGTATAATTTCTCAAAAAGATCCTGTGCCAATCTGTAATTCAGTCATACTTAAACACCCATCTCCAGGAACCTCTAACTTGCTTTCTGACACTATAAATTATTTGGGGTATTGTAGAATTTCATATAAATGGAATTACATAGTATGCACTCTATTCTACCTCACATCATCGTTTCACTCACCTTAATGGTTTTGAGATTAGACCATGATGTATGTTTCAATAATTTTTTTTCTATTTTATTGCTGAATAGTATTCCATTGTGTGGATATATTACCATCTGTTTGCTAACCTGTTGATGAATATTTGGATTTTTCCCGGTTTTTAGCTATTACAAATAAAACTACAATGAATATTTATGTAAAAGCCTTTGTGTGAACATTTATTATTATTATTATTAGTTTTCTTTTGGGTAGATAACTACTTGTACAATAATTGAGCTGTCTGGTAGGCATATATTGGGGTTTTTAAGAAACTACTCAACTCTTCCCAGTAATTTGGTGATTATAGCATACCTACCAAAAGCGTATGAGAATTGTAGTTGCTTCACATTCTCACCAATACTTAGATAGCTGGGTTTCTTTTGGTGGTGGTGGTGGTTTTTAAATTTAGCTGTTATACTGGGTATATAAGGAGTATCTCCTTGTGTTTTTCATTTTCTTTTCTCTAATGGCTAATGATGTTGCACATCATTTCATTTGCTATTGACCATTCATATCTTTTAAATCTTTATTAATTTTCTTATTTATATTTTTGCCTTCTTATAATTGAGTTGAGAAGTTCTTCATATATTCTGGATACAAGCTCTTAGTCTGATATATTTAAACATATTCTACCAATCTGTGGCTTACCTTTTTGTGCATGCAATAATGTCTTTGGAAATCAAGAACTTTTAATGTTAATGAAATCCAATTTATTAGTTTTGCGGGGTATGGCTTATGCTATTATATCCTAAGAAAATTTGCCTACCTCATAATCATGAACATTTTCTCTTAAGAGTTTTATAGCTTTAGGTTTTATATTTAGCACTGTAATCCAATTTGAGTTAATTTTTGTGTATGGTATGAGGTAAGAGTAGATGTTCACATTATTTCATATAGTTACTCATTTGCTGAAAAGTCTTTTTTTTTTTATTGAATTCCTCTAGCACCTATTTAAAAATCAATTCATATGTGAGTTTGTCTATTTCTGGTCTCTTTCTTCTGTTCCATTAATCTATGTCTATCATTTTTGCAAAAAACCCAAATTATCTTGATTATAGTAGTTTTATAGTGAGTCCTAAAATCAAGTAAATCTTCTAAATTCATTTTTTAAGTTATTTTGGTTATTCTAGATCCTTTGTATTCTATACAGATTTTAAAGTCAACTTATCCATTTCTACTGCAAAAGCCTGCTAGAATTTTGATTGGGATTATGTTGATGTCATACATCAATTTGGGAATAATTACTATATTAATATTATTATTGAGTCAGGACAACCAATTTTTGACAAAGGCACTCTGTTAATTAGGTGGGAGAAAGAAATTATTTTTAACCAATATTTCTGGAACAACCAAATACAATGGAGGAAGAAATTACTTGTATTTCTACTTTAGTCCATGCTCAAAATTCTATTTGAAATGTTATACAGTTAAACATGAAAACTAGAATTATAAAGCTTTTGAAGAAAGTAAGCCAATACATTTGTTACCTTGTAGAAGGCAAAGATTTCTTACACAGAACCCAAAAAGCACAAACCATAATAGAGAATAAAAATCCTGATAAATTGGAGATCATTAAAATTAAAAACAGGTGCTCATCAAAAAACATCATTAAGCAAATAAATAGCCAAACCACAGCCTGGAAAAATATTCAAAATATATTTTTCACAAATAAATTCTGTCAAGAATATGGAAAGGACTCCTAAAAATCAATAATAAAAAGACAAACAATCTAATTAAAAATGAGCAAAAGTATTGAACAGACAATTTACAAAGGAAGATATATGAATGACCAGTAAGCGTGTGAACAGCTGCTTACCATCATTAGTTATCCTGGAAATGCAAATTGAAAATGCAGTGAAGAATGCAAGTTGAAATCCCAAGGAGATGCCATTTTACACCTGCTAGAATAGCTACAATTAAAGAAAAATAAGAATATAAAATGATGCTAAGGATGTGGAGCAAATTTAATCTCATCCATTCTGGGACTGTGTAAAATGGCACGAACATTTTTTGAGAACAGTTTGGCTGTTTCTTATAAAGTGAAATATACCTTTATCCTAGAGTGTGATTTTGATTCTTATCATTGCCTCCTGTTGGTAAGAGAAGCAGCCCAGGTCCTTGACATTGTTCAGGGGCACAAATAAGCCTGGCTGTATCTTTTGTTACCGGAACTGATTATTGTGCTTCTCTCTTTGCAAGAGCTCAGTTAAGGTTGAGGACTGGGAGACATTAGTAGCCACACAGGGAGCTATGCCAAAATATGCTTAGCTTCTACCTAATTGAGCCTCCAGGAACTGAGGAGATTATCAACATGCAATGTAGACTGACTCACAGGTCATTTCTAACTGTAGTTCAGTTCTTTCTTTATTAATTTACCACTGTTGCCATTAGGGTCAGGACTAACCAACCAGGTGACTGCTGGAGGCAGCAGAAAGCCTGAAAAAGGTTAAAGGAGGCAAGGGTTGAATAAGGAAGATGAGGAGAATAAGGAATAAAAAAACACATAAGAAAGAGAGGACCAAGGTAGCCTGGTAATCAAGGACTTATGCATTCTGAAAATTTAGTATTTAAGGAATAGAATAAACAGAAGAAAAACTAAGCTACATTAGGACTTGGCCTAATTTATGCTTACATTGTGATCTGTTAAGTTGAATACATGTCATTTTCCTACAGATTTCCACTTGTCCCTGTTAAGTTTCATTTTGTTGATTTCTGATTACTTCTCCAATTTAACAATGTCATTTTGAATTTAAATACCATCCCCCAAAGTGCTGCCCTCTACGAACCTTTCTGGGTTTCATTTACAAGTTTAGGAATAAACTCTATTACCATTTCTTGGTTGGAAATATTAAATATGCAGTTGGAAATGCATAATAAAATTCCCTAAATGATTCCAAGGCTTTACAAAGACTGAGAATGATCAAATCCATTGTGTCCTCATGATTTAAAGTTTAGCCATTTCATTTTGCACTAAAACATCAGACTCTGATATCATATAAATTCTTATTTACACAACAGCTAGAAAGAATTCTGGTAACCAGACCCAAAGCAAAAATCAGTGTCATTCTAGTGCAAAACCACTCTTTGGAAGCCCAAACCACTTCATAATTAGGAAATCTGAGTAGCGCTATACCTCCAAACAGTATTTACACAGAGATGCTTGCTAAATAACAAATCAAAACTGCTAAGCTAAGATTTTACTTTATTGCAATATGTAAACAGTTTTTATGAATTACACTCTATTTGAAATATGTGAAACATTTTAATTTCCATCTGATGTTTAAAATATTTTCTCAATGAGAAACAGGTGTCCATTCCACTGAAGCTAGCAGCTCCATTTGTTGAATCTGACGACAGTTTTAAATGAAAAGATTGTCTCATTCACCTCAAATGTATAATAATATGCTGAGAATCTTCTTCCAGTCTTGCTTCATCTACTATTAAGACACACACTACTTTTCTACTCTTCCCCTCCAGTATAACTCACAGTCATTTCAAGGGCTGTTTTGTCATGAGGGTCCTGTGTCTCCTCATGAAAACAGCAAGTCATGAGACGCCAGGATTCCTCGTTATTTCCAGTTAACCAAAAAATTGAATGTGTAACTTGTGCAAATTGAAATCACTGGACACTTTAAAAAATTAGTTGTGCTAATCATTTTCTAAATTATCTTCTACCCATGAAATATGTTCCTCAATTCCTTAATCATCATGTTGCTTTTCAAAAATGCAATGAAACATTATTCCTTAATACACAAAATACTGCCTGGATAGTACTCAATACTAATAAAGAAGATACACAGAGGTTCTAATACTAATACTACTACTAATAATAATAGCAGCTGCCACTTATTGAATGTTATGTACCAGGCAATGTTCTAAGTAACTCATGTTCATGTAATCCTCACAGTAAATCTGATTTACAGAACAGTAAACTGAGCAAAAAGAGTACCCTTTTTGAGTAAGGAGGTGATTGAGCTGAGTGCTGAATCTCTCTGCCAGAGGCTGAACTTCATGTCTAATAGTTAACCTCCCTGTCTCTCTATGAGAGGGCCTGTGGGTTCTAACTAAGTTAGACACTTTTCTGAGATCTTAAATTTGAGAGAACCAGGAGCCTAAGTTAAGCAAATATCTTTACTATTATGTCAGTCTAAAAAGTGTAGGCACCATGTCAGAATTTGTGGAGAAAAGGTGGGTGGATTGGAGGCAGGATAGACTGGAAGTATCCAGGGAAGGATATTTAGACCCTTTTTTTTTTTTTAAATAAGGCCTACAATTATCCTGTAGCAAATGGGAATATGTATGAAGTTGGATTTCATGATCCCAGCAAATTACATCTAGATGTTGTCAACATCTGTATGATCTCTTAGCTATAGTTAAAGAGTCCATAAAGTGAGAGAAAGTGAAAGTAGATGTTTCTGATACATAAGTGAAAGCACTTGTTCTTTGTTAAATATAATTTAAATTACCTTAGTGTATTCCATTGAAAGGATACATCATAATTAAACAATTTCCTTTCTGTAGGACATTTAGTTGCTCCTGATTTTTTTACCATTTAAATAATGAGAGTAATGAATATCTTTGTATTTGGGTCTTAATTTATAGATCCTTTGGTTGGATTTTTAGAAATGGGATTACTTGATTAAAGTTGATAGCACTTTCTAAAGCTATTGATACATTTCGTAAAGTGGGCTTTATGAGGGCTGTGTTTTGTTTGTTTGATTTGTTTTTGTTTTTTTTGGTTTGTTTTTGTTTTTGTTTTCTGCTGAAATGGGACTGTAGCAATGAGTACAGCATTAGCAGCAGGCTAGGTTCAGGAGTCCTGGGGTGCCTTTCAGATGTTACCTGGCAGAAGAAAGTTATCTCCCACTGACTTTGAACTGAGATTCAATGACCAGGCTCCTCATATTTTTGCCAGGGAAGATTACCTGGGAAAATCCAATACAAGCTTTAAACAAATATCTGAAAAACCTATTATGCCTGGCTAATGACTGATATTGTATCTTCTCATAGATAATCAGATGCAGACATTACTTACCCCTTGTTTTTAGGTATCCACTTGAAATTTGACCAAGAATTTCACAGCCTCTGGGTCAATATAGAAAGTAATTTGT
The DNA here is from genome assembly GCA_004026885.1 of Lyroderma lyra. Taxonomy (NCBI): domain Eukaryota; kingdom Metazoa; phylum Chordata; class Mammalia; order Chiroptera; family Megadermatidae; genus Lyroderma; species Lyroderma lyra. Next base: position 9,808 of record PVJL010011740.1, read on the forward strand.
GTCAATAATTCCCCAAATTTGAGACTTTTAGGAGCTTTGGCTATAGAAATTGATGCATCCTATGATGTTAGCATTTACAATTGGATGAAGTTATACTGACTACTTTATGGATTAGAAAAGAAATAATGAATTAGGTTAATACAACTATTATTTATGTAAATTTTATTATAAAAACAAGAGATTTTGCAAGTATTTTATAAATTTAATAATAATATTCCTAAAAAATTTAGACTATTTTACACCACTCCTTTTAAAGGTATGTGTAACTGAGTTTTCTGTGACAAAGTAACTTGCCCTAAGTATGCCAAGTTCTGCCAGATCTCAGCATTTGGTTGATTTCTAAACCCACTCATCTACCTCAGACTCTTATCTATTTCAGTAACTATATGTGACCAGTCAAATTAAATCTCATGTCCAAAGGGAAGTACAATGTTCTTTGAACCTAAGAAAGCCTCTTAAAAAGGAAAATAGCTTTGTTTCTTTTGAGTCATCCTTATGTTGTTAATCTGGCCCCCAAAGTCAACACAACTCTTGCTTTTCCAAATTTAAAAGCATTATGGACATAAAAATGAGTTTAGAGACTAGAGAGAAGGTACATTATTTGATACAGATTTAAACATTGGTTTTATGGAAACTAAAGAAAAAATATAAGAGAAATTTAGATTGAATAATGTTGAAAATGAGGTTTGCAAGCTAGCAATCTATTGGTTATTTTAAATAGGGGGATGCCTCAGTTATAAACACCATAAAGTGTATATAGGAGATGTTATGGACTGAATGTTTGTGTTACCTCAAAATTGTAGCGCTAACCCCAGTGTGGATGTGTTTGCAGATGATGCCTTTAAGAAAGTTATTGAGGTTAAGTGAGGTCATAAGGTGGGGCCCTGATCCAATAGGATTAGTGTCATAAGAAAAGACCCTAGAGAGCTCTCTCTCCTTCTCTCCCCCTCCCCCTCCACACACACACACCTACAAAAGGCCATGTGAGGATAAAATGGGAAGGTGGCTGTCACAGGCAAAGAAGAGGGAGCTCTTACTAGAAATCAAATCATTAGGCACCTTGATCATGAATTTCTAGCCTCTGAAACCATGAGGAAGTAAATATCTATCTTATAAGCCACCAAGTCTGTGGGATTCTGTCATGGCAATACAGGCAATACAGTCAAATAGCTAGTAAATATAAGAAGTTTCAAAGCAGAGCAAAGTGCCTATGGGTTGGATTAGAGCTGGAGGTACTTAACATGCATGAGCTATATTCTATGAGCACTTCCTTTTATCCTTGTGTATCATTTATAGCTTTGTGTTATTTTACAATTTTCTTAAGAGCACCTTTTCTTTTTCCTGAGTAGTTCATGAGAATAAAAAGAAAAATTTTAACATTTATTGAACACTTAACTTGTGCCAATCACCATTTCCCATGTGTTTTCTCATTTAATCCTTAAGAACATCTTGCAACTTAACTATTATTATTCTGATAATTAAAATTAAAGAGAATAAAATAACTTTTCCCCACAATCACAAACTGAGTTTATGGACAGATTTGGGACTCAAACCTGTCTTTTTTTTTTTTTTTCCTACAAAGCCATAGCCTTTTCATTACATAATATTCAGGATCCGGTTAAAACATAGAAACCTTTCTGGTATTTCAAATGGAAAGAACTAATTGCCCTGGGAATAGAAGAGTTGAAAGGCTGCACAGAATATGGTGAAGCAGCAGGGAGAGTAACACAAGCAAGACATGGCGACCACGACTCCTGAGCTGTAGGATCCGAGTCTAAAGGTCATGTTACTAGGGCCCAGGAGCTTCCAGTAGAAGCTGGGAGATCTCCTTGCCTGCTTTACGGCAGCTGGGACCATGGGGGAGAATTTATCTAACAAGAGCAAGAGCTGCCACCCTGGACACTACCCAGAGCAGAGAGGGAGAGATAGGAAATTATTCTGACATTTCCCCTCATCCCACCCTCCAGTCTTCTACCAGTGCCTCTCATCAGCCAACTCTCTAGGAAGCCAGAAAGCAAAGATCAAGGAAATGTGATGTAGACAAGGCAGAGAAGGAACAAGGAAGAGGCCTGAGACAAATAAGCAAGTGGGCAGGGAAGGTTGTGTCATGTTGTCACCAAAGTGACAGAGTCTCAGATTATATGCATATGTCTATTTTGCATTCCTCTAAAATCTCAGCGAAGTATGATGCTCAAATTAATGTCTTTACACGTGAAAGGGCCTCACGACTTGTCTAGACTTGCATTTTACACATGACAAAACTGTGGCCCAAAGAGTAAATTTATTTAGTAAAAGTCAAATAGCAAGTAAATAGCAGAGCCAGAACCAAATCCAAGAATTCTGAAGCCAAGTCCAGTATTCTTCCCATTTCACTATGAAATGCTCAATAAACACAAATCAAATTGAATTGAACTGAAAGAATTCAGCTGAGGTGATTATGGTGAAAGGGAAATCAGAAGCATCCGAAAGCAGAGCAATGGTGTTGCCAGCACAGAAGCATGAAGAATATTCTTGATCAAACGACCATATTAAGTTCTTTTTACTATGAATTACTGCTCATCTTTTCAGTATTATTTTCCCATGTAGCAAAAAAAATTGCAGCCCATGGAAACACAGAATTATCTTTATTTTGGATTTATTTATTTACTCTTGGCTGCCTGATCTGCTTAAACATCCACTCTAAAGCTGGTGGCCACTGAGAGTATTAATATAAAATGGGAGCCTCTCCACAAACACACATTTAGTTTTTCTTTCTTTTCTTTTTTCTTTTTAAGGAATATGATTTGGGCATTGTCCTTAGCTGATCACATCTGAACCTAATTTCCCCTCTCCCCAACCTCCCATGGTTTTGGGATAGTAACCAAAGAAAATTTCTTTAATCTAAAGGATAAATATGTACATTTCACCTCATAAAAATTCATATTTCTTTTCAGCACTCTTGTTATATTTCTCAGTAAATGCAGAAGAGAGGAAGTCAGATTTCTGTTTTCTCTGAATTTGCCCTGGCAAAGGAAAAGAATGGAAGGCCGATCAAAGTTTATTTTGTACGATTTCTTTGTGTTCTCCTTGTCCACCCGGCCACAATTTCCCAAATCAGAGAGGGTTAATTATCTTGGCTGTGGAACTCTAAATCATGCTTTGGGGCCTAAAACTGGTTTATTAAAATAAACCACAATCTAAAACTTGCTCTCATCATCCTCTCTTTCTCCACGGAGGGAACACCCATCTATTGCTATCAATTCTGTCCTCAAATTATAGGTGAGAACAGAGACAGTTTTGGGGAACCATCACTCAGGTTGGTTATATAACAGTACTCTAAGTTCCCAGCGCCTTCTCCCTTCCCTCAGACCCTCGTCTTCCCCGTGAGTGGTGCTCTTCATGTCTGTGTGGAATCACATCATTCCTGCTGTCATTCACAGAGGGCTCTTTCTATTGTCCATGGAGTTAGGCATAACGGTCTCCTCACTTATTTCCCGCTATCCTAAGAGGTTGGACTGTTAATTTCACAAACTCATCCTAGAGGAAGTACTACATACCTCATTGCTGAATGTCACTACGGTCACCTTCGAAGTACCCCCCTTGGGAAGCTATGCACCGATGCCAGAGCCTAGTCCACTCTTCAAAGCAATTTTGGAACTCTTTTTCTGGAATGGCCATCAGAGCTGTCATCATACCCAAAATCTGACAATTAAGTTCATGAACTTGCCACCCTGTGTTTATATTGGCAGCACTGTACAAATAACATAAGCACATGGTGGCAAGTTCACAAACTTAGTTGTCAGATTTTGGGCATGACAACAGCTCTGATGGCCATTCCAGAAAAAGTTCCAAAATTGCTTTGAAGGGTGGACTAGGAGCTGGTATCGGTGCATAGCTTCCCAAGGGGAGTGTTCCAAAGGTGATATTCAGCAAAGAGGTATGAAGCACTTTTTCTAGGATGAGTTTGCAAACTTAATTGTCTGATCTTGTATGTATACACCCAACTCACCGTCCTTTACTGATATTGAATAGTGGCTATAGTCCGTTCATATGCAGAGGCAGAAATGTTTGACTACTGAGAGTGAGTCTATTGGTTTTCCATAGTACACATTCCAGGGGTCCCCATTCACAGCATGGCCTATATAAACTGCACCCCCATGAAGTGTGCAGTGCACAGCCTTTTATATTGAATACAATGAAAATATCTACCCTCTACAATTGTGTGAAGGGACATCTTTGAAATGATATAAACACTATGGTCTCATGTAATTAAGTGGGGCATAGACACATACAATAAAGCTTTGTTCAGATTATAGAACAGTTCCAGCTGAGACTCTATAGTCTATCTACCAATGTCTAGTTTCCAAGTTGTGTCAATGTCCAGGTCCTTTTTGCAGCATCATGAAAGTCTATGTTGTCTCCCTGCATTCAATTTCTGTCTTTTTTTCATTCAAGATGTATATCCGTCCTTGCAGCTAGTCCTAAGCTTCTTATAGACACCTCCTTCTGTAACTGTCCTCTACCTCCCATTGAGCTGTCTGAATTCACCTTGCATCTGTTATATCCATAAAGAGACAAAAGTCTCTCTCATTTATCAATTATCTCTTAGCCATTGCTCATATAAATAATTATGTGACAGTAAACCGATTACCCCAAATATAAATAGGTATGAAAATCAGATGGTCGCATTCACCAAAGCTTATTTTTCATGAGAATCTACAGAAGTAATTTTTATTCACCAAACTTACAAGGTATCAATCTCTTAAATTATTAATAGAGAATTTAGAATACATTAGCTAATAAAGTCCCACAAGCGCCTGCTTTGCTGAAAACAGTTATAATTATTCTCTTTTCAGGAAAAAAAGAGAGAACTGGCATTCATCTTTGCAGTGGTTCATTGAGAACTATTCACAATTTTATGCATTATCCTTCCCTTTCGTTTTGCCTTTTTAATAAGATCATATATTAAAACGAAAGGGACTATCCAGGCCTACAACAATATAAGAGAGGTTCCTAGGACTAATTAGCCATAACCCACAGTCACCGGGCTAGTTAATAGCAGAGTGAAGTCTAGAGCTCAGTAATTCTGAAGACTCATAACATTGCATTATTTACTTTTTCAAAATAGATGTAAATTAGATGTTCCTTTAATTATTTTGACCTTGACAAAACCCAGTTAAACAGAGACTTGAGGTAAGAGCCCATTTTCTCTTATTATGAGGACCATGGACTGACCTGTGGAATCAGAAACAGATCTGCTTAGCAAAGTTTCTCACCATTGCTACAGTTTTCCTGATAATAATGATCTACTGAAGTGTCCTAACAGTGACATAATTTCTTTAGTTCTGCAGAAACCATGAAAAGTCTAGTAGACCTTTGAAGTTGACAAGTAACACCTCCAGGGTTCTTTATGAATCTCCATACATTTTGTGTTTTATCCTATAAAAAAACTTATTTTCTGGTTGGACACGAATACTATCTTAGAGACTCTCACCTTTTCCTCTGTCATCTTCATGAGAAGTTTTTTGATTGCTTGTTTTTAAGGGACTGAGGAGGGGAAGACTATTCATAATGAAGTGATTTCCTTTTTAAATCCTTTCATAGACAACACTAAAAGTGGACTGCAGTAAAGATGCTGGACAATCAGCTGACTGACCATACTGCTTGCTACTATCAATCCCATTTATGTCACAAATGTGTACCTCAGCAATATTAAAACATCTTATCCATCAGAGAATTTCATGTTGATTTGTGAATTGCCAACACTGCAAATGTTAAATTCATAAATACTAGGGTAGCGGACATATCTGGAATTCACCAGAAATGACCACGTCGAGCCTTTCCCATTACCTCCCTTAGCATCTCAGGGAAGTCATGCTTAACTCTAGGCCCATGTCCCAGTCATGCTATTTATGACCTAAAGCAGCAGGAGGAAACTTCTTCCTCCCCAACATTAGCTGTTCTTCCTTGTTCTGGGGTCCTTTATAAAAACCACCAGGAAGGAAAAAAAAAAAAGAAAAGAAAAGAAAAAAAGAAACCTATAGTGGGGAAGCCTGAAACTGCAACACAAATAATGATTATTCCTGTCAAGGTTTAGCTGTGGTTGCTAAGTTACTGGCCTGTTCTGAAAAACCTTGAAGTATGGGACACATTAGGAGCTCGTTAGGTCCTGGTGACTCACGGTAAATGTACAATTTGTCTCTGTGCTAAACACACTTCAAAAATCACAAAAAAAAAAACCATATGGCTTTAAATTTGTGACCTTTCTCTTTCTTGTTTCAGTCCTCCTTCCCTCTCCCCCAACATCACATAGCCTGGTGTTATTACCAAAGCAGTCCTATTGGAAAATAAATAGAAACATTTTACTGTCGATGAGAACAAGAAGATGTTTTAGCTTAAAGACTTGGCTATCTGATAAAGGTGTTCACGGAGAGAACCTCGTGAAGGGCTGAGGGACACTGAAAGCAGATGTCATAATCATTGTCTCTGTGCAAGCTGCAGGGCTGTCGGCTCACTTTTGTGGACCACCTACCACGTGTGCATGCCAGGCTACAAAACCATCCTGTGACACAAAGCACTTGTCTGCTTCGTCTCTCACCTGTATCCATTTTCTGTTTATCCCGATAAAATTGTTTGTCTCATTTGTAGAACTTGGAGTAAAATTGGAGACTTTCATTTTCCATTCAAAATGATGGTAGGTGAGGAACGTCACGTTATTTGCAGCCCAAACTTGGTTATCGCTTTCGTGTACTGACCTGCGTCCATGGGGGTGAAGGCCTTCAGCTTTAAGGCCTGTGTCCCCACACACTGTGAGTGCCTTGTGCAGGTGCAGCTTTTCCAGTTTTGACAAGATAGTGTTAGTGAGAACACATTAGTGGAGGAAGTGCAGCCGAGCGGGAGGGACAGGAGGGAGTGGGATAAGCAGGGGTGAAGCGAGGGTGCCAGAGGAAAGGTGAAATAATGGAGAAGAGAAGACATGCCAGAAGATAAGCTTCAGGCAGCCTCTACCTGACAAAGTTCAAAAGTAGGAAGTCACTGTGTGGAGTTTCCTGTCACTACCCAAATAATTTAAACAAGATTCCAGTGGGAATTGAGAGGGTGCGTGTGGATTTGAGTAATATTTATCTGAGTGATCAGGATATGAGAGAGAGAGTAAAAGATATTGCTGAGGATCCTATCTCAGGATGTTTGAGGCCAAAAGTAATGTGGCAGTGATTATATGGAGAAAGAGTTAAGAACTTGACCATGAAATCCCTTCTCCATGGTCAGGGCCAAGCTGGGTGTTCAGACATTTTCTTTAATAGTTCCTCTGAATACTGATCACTATATTCAGATGGGAAATTCAGATGGAATGGGAAAAATAGGAAATATCATATTTTAAAAAGACAATATTGCTTTGGAGTCTTGATGCTGACATCACAAGGCATACTCTTAAACTATCTGCTGTCTTTCGCTGAACTCTTTTAAAGACGTGACACCCAGCTTTCCATGTTTATGAACTCCTTATGGGCGCGCACGGCAACTTCTTTTCCTGGCTTCAGCCCATCTCTCTGAGTTCTCCACTTTTATGTGGGTCTCACTTGAACTGAATTATATGTGTGACTTGGCAAGTCGTGGGGCTGTGCCTGTTGGTGAGTGAACACTGCCACCTAGCATCTGAAGAGAATCTTTGTTCTCATTAGAGATTTCTAGTCTCCTCTTCAGGCATCGTTGCCAGAACTCCTACCTTGAAAAGAGCTTGTTTACGATTAATTAGCGTTGCAGGTGAAGAGCGTCTCATTTTTATATCAACATTTCTGCATGCTGCGCTAAATGTTTGGAGTGTCCGTCACTGCGAAGTGCCAGAGAGAAGCCAGGACAGCTGTGTGTTTGTGTGTATGCTGTGCATGCACGTATGTTCCATTAGAGGATGCAGGAAAGGGAGGGAGGGAGGGAGCCTTCAGGGGAAAGCAAAAACATGCAGCTGGACCTGTGCAAAGGCGGCAACAAATCACCAAAGAATGGAATAGTTCGTCAGGACTGGGAGTTGTGGGGGCAGAGAGGATATAGGGAAATAAATGAAAGGGGCAGGAGGGGAAATGGCATCCACAGGAAGAGGAAAGGAAAACATAAATATATGAAGGAGCAAAGAAGGAAGAATGTTTTCAAGATCTTTCTCATTATTTTTCTCTTCCTTCCTCCCCACCTCCTCTCCTCTCCCCTCCCCTCCCCTCTCCTCCCCTCCCTTCCCTTCCCCTCCTCTCCCCTCTCCTGGCTGAAATCACTGCAAATGTGCCTGTTTTACTGCCTAGAACCAGCATTTCTTGGTCAAGACCTGATTTTGTTTTTCCTGATGTGCATTTCTTGGTTTTGAGCACAGTGTTCTGTGTCCTTCATTAGTTTTTCTGTGTATAATGCATGAATGGAAGATAGACAGATGTTCAAATTCGGTTATTATGAAACTTGTCTAAAGACACCGGGAGGTTCTGAGCTCCAGGCAGAGAGTGCCTGTGCTCAGGATTTTACAGAGATCACAGCGATGTCCCCTTTGTGCATCTAGGTGTCTTACAAAGACTTTTCAAACAGCAGATCTTACAGGGTACTTTGAGCAGGGTTTGAGAACACTATTTCTCCCTGCTGCCCTCTGCCTTGACAGTTTGATGTTCAAAGTCTTTAAAGGTTTGCTTTAGGGAAATGTTTATACATCTGAAAGAAAGTGCCCAGGTCCTGATTCCTACGGTGTTTTCTCACCAGTAACAACCTCACACCAAACTCCCAATTTGTCACTGCCTGACTTCCTTCTTGGGTGGCTGCCTGCCTTTTTTATTTTCTAGCTTTTCCCCTTTCTACACTTTCTTCAGAATAAAATCAAAACAAAAAACAAAACAAAACAAAACCATCACCTAACATTCTTATCTCCTGCTTCTCATATCGTGCGTGTTTGTGAGTGCGTGTCTTTGTATGTTAAGAGCAACTGTGAACAAAGAACTGATTCTACTCCAAAGACATAGCAAATTTCTATAATAAGATTCCAGTCAGGGACAGAATTTAGGTAAGTCAAGTCACCTGGTTGCAGCTGTTCTCTACACTAAACTTTTCTTCTCCTATGACAAGCTTGTCTAATCCATAGCCCATGGGCCACGTGCGGCCCAGGACGACTTTGAATGTGGCCCAACTCCAATGGGTAAACTTTCTTAAAACCTTACAAACATTATGTAGGGACTGTTTTTTTGTTTGTTTGCTTTTGTTTCGTTTTGTTTTTTGGCTTATCAGCTATTGTTAGTGTATTTTATGTGTGGCATAAGAAAATTATTCTTCTTTCAATAAGCCCAGGGAAGCCAAAAGGTGGCACAGCCCCGACCTATGGCGATCCTTGGATCTTTCAGCCTGTCCCATGTGGTGCTGGATTTTCAGTTTCCCATTCCACCAACTCAACACTTGACTCTCCTAATGCTTGACAAAGTCTAGAACAGTCCTTTTCATCAGGCAACGCCACACTATCCCATATACTGTTTTCTTGTTTTAATGGGCTCTTGTATGTGTATGTGTGTGTTGCATTTTTTTAAAAAATAGGATTCAGTCAGGCTTCTGTCTCAGGCTTTTATCAGTCCTTTCATTCTCTTTGCTGTGGAGCACTGAGAAGTAGAACTGCGTGTGCGATGCTTATTGCCTTATTTTGGTTCCTTAATCTTACTCCCTGTACAACAAGCCTTTCCCACACTGGCCTTGCCTTCCTCACCCCTGTAATCTCTGTGTAAAACCTTCAGAGGAACCCAAGCTCCTACAACCAGGGCTGCAGCGAGACCAGCAGTTGCATTGGGCCCAGCAGTAAGAATTAAAATCATTCATCTTCTTTCTTTCCATTGGCAGCCCCGGGAGAGCTGGGTGGAAAGGTTAGGAATTGCAGCATTTCCAAGGCGACCATGGAGGAGAGGAAGAAGGTGTGGGATTTAGGAAAGTAGTGATTTAGGTTAAGGTATGGGTCAGGGGCCTCTACCGTTCTTTCATGGTAATCCTGCACTTGCATAATTTGCACTTCATTCAGATAAACGTACTCACACTTTCGGTCTGGTATTATAGCAATATAGGTTGCTTTGTGAACAGTGTTACATAAATTTAACCCTTTCTGAAATCCTTTATAGACTCCTCTCTGTGTTGATTAAATGTGGTGACATAGTAATTAACTAACAGCTTTTTAAAACATGGTTTGTGGAAAAAAATCCTTTATATAAATTACCATTTTAGATTTTCAAATAGGTTTTTAGTATTGCAGATTGGGGAAAAGAAGATAACAAAACTAGCCCTTTCTCTTTCTTTCCCCCCAGCCCCAATATTCTTAGAATTCTAAACACTGTATGTTTCACTACCTATGAATCACTCAGAAGGTAAAATGTTTATAGTTGAGCTCCACTCTCTGAAGTGTGTGTCTGTTATGAAAACCAAGATTGCAAGTTGGAGCTGGAAATTCACCACCAACACCCACAGGAAGGCATGCTGGCTCAGAGCATGCAAGAACTTAGAGCTCTTCATATCGAATTGCTCCAATGAGTTATTTAGAATGATCAAAACCTAAAGACTATACAGCATCCATAGAGGAAATCTTCAAAGATGATTTTGTACACAATACTAAAGCCAAGAGTTAGTTTTTTTCCTTAACCTCATCCAGACATCAGTCTATCCTAAAACATGAAAACGAAGAGGCTTTATAGTGTTTACTTTAGAATTTCTTTTTTTTTTTTTATTTGTCATATGCTTTAAAAGAGGGAAGCTGTAAGCATTGAAATAAAATAGTGCCTTTCTTCTTTATTTGAGACTCTTAATTCTCCTGAGCTTTCTTTCCCTAACCTATGAAATGCAATGAGGGTTCTTCCAAATCCTTAGTTACAAATGAAATTATAGATATTTATGTTCTTCTGCAATTCAGTTATGTTTCTCACCCAGCTCTTATCCTCCATAACATATGCATATATAGCATTTTTTAAATGCAGATGGCACAGTCTATAGAGATATAGAATGAAGGTAGTATTTATCTCAGAATTTCTGTAGCTCTGATTATCTAAATATACTAATAGGAAGATTAGGCTAAGAAAAAAATTGTAACTAAGCAAAATATTCTTGTAGTCAAACTGGTTACTGAAACTTTACAAAATATATCAGCAAATCTATGGTTACTTGGGGAAAGGTAAAAGGAAACTGGGTGTAAAATATTATTTTTATATATTTTAGTACTTGGTCATGACATTTGCAAAGATAAATCTTTGAAAAAAGGAAGACATACCAGTCTCAGGTTATAAACCACCTTGGATACACATTTTCCTTATTTACTGACTGGAGCAGTCTTGAAAGACTATTATTCATGGGTCTCTGGAATTCTGGAAGTCTTGTGAGCAGAGGTAATGACTGCTTTTAATAAAGGTAGTTTCTCCTTCCAGAGCAAACGGCAGGTTTGTTTAATGACTATTATGATAAAGACCAGGCCATCTCTCTCCAGGGCAAAGATCAGGCAAGCTTACTACCTATTATAGAAGGTTTTAGTTCTAAATTTTGAGTTTTTCTTCTAAAGTGCAAACCTACTGTGTATGCCATTGTAACCTGACCCTCTTCAAGTCACCCTGTGGTAATTGGGGCTTAGAAAACTGCAGCTGCTGATATTCTGGTTAATGCTATTCAAGTCAGTAATAAAGTCCTTTTTCTCTTGCTTATCAGTCTCAAGTCTTCTCCCAATATCCATGAAGGTGAAGCAGGCTAACTTATTAGCTGGCAACTAGAGTGAATCTCAGACCCTTCACAGTTCCTTGTAAGCAGCAGCTTGGACTTTTCCCTTGGTCCTAGATCCAGATCGTAACAGCCACTTCCCTCACCACGGTATGGTGCTGCCTGAGAGGTCACACCTTGCCAGCTTACCAGTTAGACTGGACTTACTGGCTGCTTGGAGAGACCAGGTGACACAGCCTAGAAATGCAGGAAAATTATTGCTCCCCAAGGTGAAGTTTGGTGGAAGGAGGGGACAGGAAGGGAGCCTGCAGATAAAGTCATCTCCCTATATTCTCTTGGAGAGACTCTTCTGAATACACTTTTCTCTTATCACCTTTCTAAAGATAGTTCATGGGGCCAGCTGATTAATGTCCCTCTTTATATTTGTTTCTCTTTCTTCCTTCCCTTGCTCCTTTCCTTCTTATTTCTGCTTTCCCGAGTTTAGATTCCTTAAAGAGTAGCACAGAAGATTTTGCCATAGGCTTTGTTTTCTAGAGAACCCTGGCTAGGAAAGAAATTTAGGATACTTGAACCTCAGTGCCTAAAACTTTGCAATTAAAGTAACAATGAGACAAAACTGTATTGACAGAAAGCAAATATGTGTGCATGTTGGTTAGCTGTGCATGTGTCCCCTTTAAACATGAGGAATCTGGCCAGGGTCAGTCTACAAGGTGGCCTTCTATCAAATGCAACAGAAGGGCCAGCAGCTTAAAGACTCTTATATTAGTCCTCCTATAATTAAAAACACTGTCTAATAATATTCTTAGTTGATAACTTCCTGCAGCTTCTTACATCAAGATTTGGTATAGTTATTTATCATCATTATTATTATCATCATCGTTGCTATTTTATAATGACTGTGACCAATAAGGTTCATAGATACTATAAAGTACTGACATATTTACATGAAATTTTTATTCTGAATTCCAGCTAGGTCTAGCTACCATGTCTTTATGACTATTTTATATTCTCTTGACATAGATGAGATCTGGGAATTCCCAGGATGTAGATCATCAGAAGAGGAAAGAGGGAACGTGTATAGATCAGGGGATAAAAGATGGACTTGAAATTTGATGGATATGACTTCAAATCTACTTTCAGCACTCTCTAGTGCTGCCAATATTTATCAAACACCTTCATGTGCTGTTATGTGTTGAATTGTGTTCACCCAAAACTCATTTATGGAAGTTTTAATTCCCACTACCTCAGAATGTAACCTTATTTGGACATAGGGTCATTGCAGATGCAATTGTTTAAGTTAATATGAGGTCATTAGGGTGGTCTCTAATTCAACATGGTTGATGTCCTTATCGAAAGAGGAAATTTGGATACAGACATGTACACGGGGAGGGCACCATATAAAGATGAACCCAGGAATCAGGGTGATGCTTCTACACGCCAAGGAATGCCAAATTGTGAGAAAATTATCAGAAGCTAGAGGGGAAGCATGGAATAGGTTCCTCCTCACAAGTCTAAGAAGTACAACCCTGTCAACACTTTGACCTTGGACTTTTGTCTCGGAAACTATAAAACAATAAATTTCTAGTGTTTTAGCAATCCAGTTTGTGGTACTTTATTATGGCATCCCTAGAAAATTCATACACGTGTTCTGCACTATGCTAAAAGCTAGATACAAGTTCTGACAATTAAGTTCATGAACTTGCCACCATGTGCTTATGTTAGCAGCACTGTACAAACAACTCAATAAGGTGTCATAACCTTGGTATATCTGTGTCTCACAGCTGTGTTCATGTCAACATGTGGCGGTGTCTTGTTGAGTGGCATTCATTATTGTTGTTGTGTGTTTTTGCAAGAATGTCCAAGCTTGAATTAGAGCAACAAACAAACATTAAATGTCGTGTTAAACTTGGCCAGATTGAAGTGAAATCAGGGAGTGTTAGTCCAAGTTTATGGAGATAATGCCATGAAGAAAATGGGAGTGCACAAATGGAGTAAGCGTTTTTCTGAAGGAAGAGAAAGCATCACTGACAGAGAGGTCAGGGCAGCCAGTAATGAGTAAAACTGAAACTATTGCAAAAAAATTGTAGAATCATGCTTCAAAATCATCAGCTGACTGTGAGAATCATAACAGAACAAGTCAACACTGATAACAATTAGAAAAATCTTAACTGAAAATCTTGGCATGAGAGAGGTGTGCAAAAGTGGTTCCAAAGGAGCTCACCAATGAACAAAAGCAAGGAAGAGTCGAAGTGTGCCAAGACCTTTTGGAGAGGCAAGATGATGTTTTGGGCCATGTTATCACTGATGATGAAACAAGGCAGTACCCATACAACCCTGAAACAAAATGTCAGAGTACACAATGGAAGTCAGCCAATTCTACGTGACCAAAAATGTTCCATCAGTCTAAATCAAGAGTCAAAACAATGTTGCTAACCTTTGTAGATATCAGAGGGATTGCTCATTGTGAATTTGTACCAACTGGACAAGCAGTCAACCAAGTTTACTATTTGAAAGTGCTGAAAAGGCTACACAAAAAATTAGATTGTAATGACCTGAATTTTTCACCAAAAACTCATGGCTTTTGAATTAGAACAATGCACCTGCTCACAGGGCATCATCTGTGAGAGAGTTTTTAGCCAGGACACAAATAACTGTATTGGAACACCCTCCCTACTCACCTGATCAGGTGCCCAATGACTTTTTTTTACCTGGAGGATAAAGGAAATATTGAAAGGAAGATATTTTTATGACATTCAGGACATCAAGGGTAATATAATGACAGCTCCGATGGCCATTCCAGAAAACAAGTTCCGAAATTTCTTTGAATGGTGGACTAGGTACCAGCATCGGTGCATAGCTTTCCAAAGGGAGTACTTCGAAGGTGACCATAATGATACTCAGCAATGAAGTATATAGCACATTTTCTAGGATGAGTTCACAAACTTAATTGCTCTTGTGAAACTTACAATATAGTATGAAATAATAAACAGATGAATAAATAAATAAAACTATAAATGGTAATGTATTAGGAAAGAAACTATGAGGATGCTATGAGATAAAATTGGTGATAATGACCAATGCTTACCTTAGAAAGGAAGGTTAGGAAAGACTTCTCTCAACCTCTAAACTGAGACCTTTCATTCTAAGAATTTGGGGATTAGGAGGTAGAAGTGGGAAAGGTAGCAATGTCAAGGGTCAAAGACCAATGAGAGCTCACAGTACACAAGGGACCTTCAAAAAACAAAAACAAAAACAAACAAACAACAAAACACCTCTATTCTAGTAAGTCAGATGAGAAAGGAAAGAGATCAGGTCAGAGAAAGAGACAATAATGAAAGGTCACATCATGTAGGTGTCCAGTTGGAAGTCATAAACTTTAAACAAGAGATGGACAGGATCTATTGTGTTTGTAAAAATCTCTTTCTGGCTTTTGTACAAAAGACAGATTTGAGAAGACAAGAAGGGAAGTGGGTAGATTAGTTGCATTTCTGCTCTAGCAATCTAAATGAGACATTTGGGTGGTCTTTGCTAAGGTAAAGGAATGGGAGATTAATCAAAATGGACAGTTCAGAGATTTAGCTTGAAAGAAGAACCCATATAACGTACTAGTTATATTGGATTAGGGAGTAAATGAGAAGGAAAAATCAAGATGATCTCTAAGCTTCTGGCATCAGCTGATGGATGGGAAGATGACACCATTTGCTGAGAGAGAAAATGGAGGAAGAAACAAGTTTGTATTCTTTTGTGTAGAAGAAGTGGAGATGAGACAGAGGAGAAGGAACAAGAATTTATTATTATAAAGAAGAGATCCCTTGAGCCATCAACTGGAAATGTCAAATGAGGAGATGATACACACATTTCATCTTTAACATAGAAGCCTGGGCTAGAGAAAATAATTTTCTTTGCATCAGCATATACTTATTAATAGTATTTAATATATGGGAATGGCTAGGAAGAAAGTGTAAAAGGTAGAGGAGAGAATATATACTCAAGCCTTGAGGTAGACGTTAGGCAAATTACTTAACCCCTTTGATACTTAATTCTATCACCTGTAAATGGGAATGATATTTATTGCATACTCTTGAAATCATGCATGGATTAAATAAAATTGTGTCTATCCATAAAATGTGATGCAAATCATAAGAACAGAATGCATGGTGGTTATCATGTTAATCACATTATTATTATTTCTGCCTGGTACTAAAGAGAGAAAAGATAAAAGTGGAAGGCTGTAAAACCAAGAACAATGTCTTTTGGAAATCTAATGGAAAGCTTCAAGAAGTAAGGATAAATAACTCTTTAAAATCTATATCAGAAGGCAATGAAGATGGGCACTGAGATGTGACCACTGTATTTGACTATGTGGTGGTTCCAGCTTTGCCACAATGACAGAAATCAATCTTGTAGAAAGGAGAGAATTTGAGTACTTCTTAGAAAGGGCAAGGACAATGTAAGTAAGGAGTTTTTCAAGTGAGAGGCTTATGTGTGTTATTAAAGGGGTAAAAATTAATTTAAAAGGAACATTGAAGATACTAAAGATGTTGCACCTGAGGTCTGATTTAATTGGTTCAAATATCACGGACATAAGAGCCAGAGGCCCCTCCCTTGAGACTGAATTCAGACTCATTTCCCAAGAGTCAGTGGGTCTGCTGCACTCATACTTGAAGATGACCACACAGAGGAGAGGGCTAGTTTGAGAATGGATAGTTGGGTTCCATGTAAGTATGGGAATTTCCGGATGGGAAAAGAGGAATAAGGGTCACTGACCATAAAGTAGACATAAGAAGGGAACTTGTGACTTGGAAAGACCTGAAGTTCTAAATATAATGAAGGAAACTCACACGTGAGAAGGGGTTAAATTGTAGAAAGAGAAATGGCAGCTAAAGAAGGGAGCAAATTTAGGAACTCAAATTCTTTTATGATAATGATGTGCAAAACCCCTTGGTGAGTGACATTAGCAGAAATCAGTGAGAGGCCATGAGATGACACTGCTATATCCATCAAGTACATAGGTATTGAAATTGTCTTGTAAAAGGGACAGAAGAGACTATGTAGTTATTCAGATAAAATTAGTCCATATGCTAGGTATAGTTAATTAAGATAATGCATGGGAGAATGTAAAGCATGGATTTTAAGCCTGTAGAAATCAATCATTAAGTGTAAGTATATGCTGATTTAGAAGGAGCTAATAGAATCACTCGTTGATGTGAACTTCAAATCACATGAAGTTGAAAAGAGTTTTTGATTGAGTGGTTTTTAATTACTTATCTGGAATTAGAAGAAGCAAACTGATCCTATGCCCTTCCATCCACCGATAGTCAAAGGCTACGTCCTCTCTTTATATTGTATTCCCTACCATCTCATGTTAATATTAGGTATGGCAAATACTGATTGTAGTAAAATGAGTGAATACAGGTATGGGCCAAGGCCCTCTCTGTGGATGCAGTAAAGCACAGACTGGCCAACTACTGGCAGATGCTGTAGAAGGAATTTAAATATCAGAGAGGAAAAAGAACAATGTGGTCTCTAAATCCCTAGAGCAGAAGACTCTAAATTATGAGCTACTCTGATTCTAAAAATTAATAGATCAAGGCCAGCCCAAGAGTACATTCTGTCTGAGGCAAAGACCCGCAGTATAAAAAACCACTTACAGTCCCCAAACGAATGTACACTTTAGCTCCTTCCAAAACTCACCTAGGAGAGCAAGAGTTTCTCTGTCGTGAAAGCTTTGCTTTCTCAGGGAATATCTTTTTTTCAACTTAAAAGGTTTATTGGTTTAGAGTTCTCCATGAGAGAACATTAAAAAGAGATGTTGAAAAGAAACAAACCTAAAATTCTATTTACATTGGAGCTATTTTCTTAAAACAAGCTTTAAAGAACACATACCTCTTTTGAAAGGAGCAGGAAACTCATGTATAAAAATGCAAATGATACTCTTCTCTACTTAAAGAGCATTCCATAAATAATATACTTTTTTTTGAGAGAGAGACCATAGCAATGCTGAATGAACAGTCATGGGATTGTATAGACCCAGGAGATTAGTGGTATTTTCCTGGTGACGTTAAATTTTTCAGATCAATCTGCTTTATGGGAAAACAAATTAACTATATTAAGTTTTTAATAAAATGAGTTAAATTTAATATTCTTCTACAGCAATGTTTTCTCTGTCAACTCCCACTTTTTACAGTCTCCTTGGCACTTTCATGCCTAGCCATAAAACACATGTTATAGTAATATAATAAAAAACGGTATTGAAATTAAAGTAGCAGTGACTAACGTTTGTATTACACATTTCAGCTATCAAGTTATACTATCTCATCTCACTTATTAACTATCTCATGAGTCAGTATTATTATTAATTTCATTTTCATTTTAGAAAATGGAGACTCACAAAGTTTACCGTTGCCAGGTAGACAGTAAGGAAAAACACGGGGACTAGGAACTCCTCTGGCTGCAGTTCCATGTCATTTTTTTTCTGTTTCCCCTGTAGCTGTTCACAGTGATACCCCTAAAATTGGATACCTTTGGTCCTTTCTTTAAACTGCCCAGGCAGAAAAACAATTTTTCCTTATCTGAGCTATAAACTGTCACCAGAAGAGAGAGTTAGAAGATAAGTTCTTGATTCTCTGGTAATGCAGTAGCCTCTTGCTTTGAGGATATTTGGAGTACATAGAGTAGTAGACAGCTATGTGATTCCTTTAAAACCTTTAAACATTAAAAAGAGATCGCCATGAACCAGAAAACACGCTCGTTTGTGAATCCTACAGTGTCTTCTGTTTCCAACAGAGCTGGACAGTTGTGTCCTTTCTGGAGAACGCTAGCGACAGGCTCAGGAAATGGACAGACCAGACTTCACATTCCATTGCCTCCAGTTATTAGCTGTGTGATCTTACAAAAATGATTGGATCATTGAACCTCAACTCCTCAATTGGATAATGGCTGACAGAATTTCCTGGAATTAGAGATTCCCTTCCTCTTGGGTTACAGATAATTTATGTAAAGAGACTGTCACAGAACTTCCTGGAATGCTCAGCAGAACGCAGTTACTCCCGCTGCTTCCGCATGCCCTGCTGCTGCCACTGGCTTTTTAAGGGCTAGATGGAGACGTGAGTGGGAATTAGCATTGGAGACAGCCCTGCATAGTCTCCAAGAAGATGGTACGTGTTTCCCCAGTTCATCCAATGACTATTTCTCCACCCACAGTAACAACAGTGGCAGCCCAAGGGCCAATAAAGGAACTGTCCTGTTTTGTAAGCCTTACGTCTATTGATGTAAGTGCTTTTATACGATCTGGTGATTCCTTATTACTGTCAGAATAACCCCTAGACACATCAGGACCGGGCTCACTTGTTGCTGTAAATGCCTTTTTCCATGTCTGATGACTCTGATAATCAGATTTTTCTGATGTGCTGAAAGCAAAAGAATACAAGTTGGAACTACCTGAATCAAAAAGTGAATAATTCTTCCTGTGCTTTGTTTGCCGCACCATGGTGCCACAAAGCCGAAAGAAGGGAAACGAGGCTTGTGATAATTTGTATTGTTATGGGGCCTTTTTCATACACGAGGTTACCTGTGATCATCAGCTAAGCCTGAGAGACACTGGAGTCCTCAGCACAGGGCACAGGCGCTGCACTGCATAATAAAAAGGGGATCCTAGCAACGGCATCAAAGTGCCTGTGTTTTCGCTTACCTTTAAAAAATGTTTTTACTATAGTTTTGTGTAAAGATGAAAGCTAATAGGCTGGCTGTCTTCAAAAAATATGTTAATGGTGCTAATCAGAAACCCTGAATTGTAAAATATGTTTTATGCTGATTTTGTTTAAATAGTAGCTTTCAGATATCACATAAACCATGTGATCAAGTCTAAGGCAGACCCAGAGCTTCTCAGCTGCAGCTTTATTTAGGGTGGGAAGTAGGACTCCAATAGGTGAGTCAGGTTGTCTGAACTCAGATCCTAGCTCTGCACTTTCCTGGCTGTGTAACCACGGGCAAGTCACAACCCTCCCTCAGTCTCAGTGGCTACATGAGCAAAATGAGGATCATTACAGAGCTGTTTTCTCAATTCAAATGAGATCATGTCTGTATGTAAATAGCTTAACATAGGAATAGGCACATCTCACAGGGGCTCAATTAACAAATGTCAGCTGCCATTATTTCCGTCCTTTATTTCTTCAAAAGATATTTGTTGGATTCTGCAAGTGAACAAAATTCCAAACAAAACATAAGACAGTAAGACAGACTTGACCTCAAGGAGCTCACCCTCGTGTACAACAAGATGGGGAGATGGATATGCTTATATCCTAAATGCTCAGAGAGGATGGCATGCCCAGGGTACTGAAGCATAACCAGTAAGGGAAAGCTAACTTCCCAGGCCTAGCAGGGCCAGCTTCCAATCCTCCATTATTTTCATTGTGGGAAGAGAGGTAGGACATCAGCTATAGCAAGGGTTGGCAAATTTTTTTCTGTAAAGGAAGCGATAGTAAATATTTCCAGTTTAGTAGGTCATTTCATGTCCCTGTTGCAACTACTCAATTCTGTCATCATAGTGAGAAAGCAGCTAAAAGTCATACACCAAGGAATGAATGTGGCTTTATTCTCATAAAATTGTATTTACAAAAGCAGGCCTTTGTAAGTCAGGGTTCTCCAGAGAAAACCGAATCAACAGAGAGAGAAGGGGGTGGGTGGATGGAGGGGGGGATGGGGGGGAGAGAGAGAGCGCGCGAGTGAGTATGTGTAAAGAGATTTATTTAAGGAATCAGCTTGAATAATTATGAAGGCTGGTACGTCTACAACCTGCAGGGCAAATCAGGAGGCTGGAGACCCAGGGAGGAGCCAGTGAGGCCAAAGTTCAAGTCTTAGCTGCTAGTTCTGTGCAGAAAAAGACATGAGGCCCAGCCCTATTATTGAGGTCAGTCTGCTTTACTCAGATTCCACTTATTTAAATACAAATCTCACCCAAAAATATCCTCCAGGTTGGCAAATAAAATTAACCATCACAAGGCATCAGCCAGATTTGTCCCACTATAATTTGCCTGGACTTGAGAGAGAATCCTCTCTACTCACACTAAAGTGTGTGGAAATCTTATTCCAAAAGCAATGGTACTCTGACCTCAAGCTACTATTAATTAGTCGTGGAGTGCTCCACCCAACCCCAAGGCTTAAGAACCTGAACCTGGTGACTAGAAGGATCTGAGATTGGGTTTGGGTCTCTCTAGATAACCTCTTTTTCCCATCACTAAGAATGGGAGGGGCAGTTGGCCTGAACTTTGTATTTGAAATAGAAGACAATGGGGAGAAAGGAGAAGGCAGAACTCATAACACTGCTTTCTAGTCTAGCAAACCAGACTATGGGCAGACAGGGGAGTTGAGCAGAAGGAATGAATTATATAGCCACCTTCCCAAGCAGCATTTGCAAAGTCCTGTGGGGAAGGGCCTACCTCTCCTTATTTCCACCCATCTACTATCCGAGATTTATTCAGGCTGGTACAGAAAGACCCCCATCACATTTGGTGGGGTAAGAAAAGACAAAGGCTACAGCGGAAGTAGAGGGAGGGGGAGCAGGAGAGAAACGTGGAGGAGGTGGGACACAACACAGAAAATGAGGGAAAGGAAAGGTAATTTTTTAATTTTACTTTTCAAACTTAAAACTAACTCCTTATCTCTATTAGATTTTCTATTTCAAAAAAAATAAAAGAGTCTTCTCTATATCAAAGGCTGTTGTAGGACCTAATTCATTTAAATTGCAAAGCATTTCAGTACGCCTATGAAAAGTATTTTTGAAATACAGAGCTCAGGTTCTTTATTAATAAAATCAGTCCTTCATAGCACAGTCTTCTTTGAATTTCTTGGCTTCTTGAGAATGCCTAAGGTTAGTTGTACATGGCCCTCACCTAATAAAAGAGTCAGACAAATGGGGGTCGGCATGTATCATGACCCCTTTATGAGAGCTTTATGAGAACTGTGTGCAACACTAGCTTGAGGAAAATATCTTGTTATAGGAGTAACTTGCTGCATGTCAGAGTTGAAAAGATGCATGAGTGTAGAATCAGTGTAAAATGAAGCACATTTTCAACAGCACACAGGTTATCTTATTTAGGCCTATTCCAATCAAAAAGCTATGGACATTGACTTTTCTGATATTTTCCCTAAGTGACTATGAGAAGTAATAGAAGGGAAATTCTGTGTCCCCGTGATTTTACAAACTGGGATGATTTATATCCCTGCACTTTCGTTCATTTTTAACAAATTTCCTGAAGAAATTAAGGAAAGCCTGAAGTAAACTTGAAGTTAAACTATAACCTCTCTTTTGACTTAGAGTCAAAGTATTTTTATTTTCCTTTATGCGGATTTTCCTCCTTTTCATTTTCCTCATTTGCTGTCCATCTACACGGTCCACATACTATTTGTACAAAATGTACAACAATGACTTATTGGCATGCAATTCTTTGTGGAATAACATGAGGTATAAATAGACATCCTGTAAATAATATTTATTTAGGAAATAACAAGAAATCCACAGCTTCCAGGCCACAGCAGCAAGCCCTGGGGAATATTTGTGGCCGTATAAGAGCCATCACTACCTTCAATCTTGCTCTGGAATTCCCTCTGTAGTATCTATGGGTTTGGTTCTTTGAGTATTTCTTTCTTATGACATGTTGCTCCTATTTCACAGACTCGATAGCTTTCCTTATATCTGTGATGATATTAAGCATTATCTTTCTTCTACTTCCTGCTTTGTCTGTATACTTCAAGTTTATTTTTCCTTTGTCTGTCTTTGCTTTCCTCCCACCCCCCCCTCCCCCGCCCTACTGTTTGCTCTGTTGTGTCTTTCAGATCCTAAGTCTTCTGCAATGACTGCTGATCCTTTGCTGTCAGGTCATACTTAAGCACAGGTGCCCCCTTTTTGATCGGCTTCACCCGAGAGAGGTCAGCTGGAAAGAGACTCCTGCTGTCCGTCTTCGCAGGTCTTTTCTCTTAGACAGTTTTTCCTGGGGAGGAAGCCTCTGATCTTTTGCCTGGAGGTTAGAAAACAAATTTCAGGTTTCTCAGAGCTGAGCTAGGTGAGTAAGGGGCAGGGGGAGTCTCATGAGACAAGATGTAGATCTCACAGTGCACTGTGAGGATGTTCTTCTCGTTCTCCTGATTTTAGTATTTTATCCCACCCTCAACTTCTTCTAATATTCTAGTTTCTGAGCTTCCACCCTATGTATACTTAGAACCTGATACTTCTATGGTGTTTGGACCATCCTGTGAATTGAGCACCGCCACCCCCATTTTGGGATAAATAAGTTCTTTGGAAGGCAAATTAAACCTGGTTGAGAAAACTACATGAGGAAGCCCTCTTATTCAAACACTCCAGAGAATAAGTGCCTTTTTTTATGTGGTGTGTGTGTGTGTGAGAGAGAGAGAGAGAAAGAGAGAGAGAGACAGAGAGAGGGGGTGAGAGGGAGAGGGAGAGGGAGAGAAGTGGTATAATTGTCATGCATGCAGTAGTGGATCCAGGGACCTAATTATACACAGGCTTTTGACCAATCTTTACAATTTTATCTTTGTTGAATCTTTAGAGATATCTGCTGACTGTAATTCTAGAAATTTTCCTGGGCTCTGTAATAGGAATTGACTTGTTTGTGGAGTATGTCTTAAAGATGCTAACACTGGCAATAACTTATTTTGTTTTTTGTTTTTTGTTTTTTACATCAGACAGGTCATGTGCCAAGTCATAACAGGAATTGAGGGAGGCACATCTCACACAAGAGCATGAAGACCCAATCATCATGCTTATGAACTATAAAAGAATCAACAACTTATTTCTAAGTTTTCAGAATAACCAGTACATGGCAAAGGCCATCATTAGTGCTCAGTTCATTCTTTTGATTGATTAATTGATTCATTTGTTCCTTACAATCAATCTGAAAAGCAGGCCAAACAAATATTAGCACCCAGAGAAAGTGAAGCATGGAGAGTTTAAGTGTCTTGTTTAAAATTACAAAGCCAGGATTTCCCTGGTGGTGTAGTGGTTAAGGCTTTGGCATTCTCAACGCTGTGGCCTGGGTTCAATTCCCAGCCAAGGAACTACCCCACCCCCAAAATAAAATAAAATTACAAAGCCAGTTTGCAGGAATCTAAGACTGGAATGGAAGGCTAGTTCACTTCTTTTTTCAGTTGTTTTTTTTCTTTGCAGAGTTAGCACAACACAAGGAAGCTCTCACAATAAGAATGAAAGAAGAGTGTGTTTGTTTTAGAAAAACTGAGAAGATAGTGCTATCATGAGATTGTGCACAAGGCACTCCTGGGCTTACACAGTAGAAGTAGCCTGTGACTTCCTGGGTTATGATGAGCCCTTGTGAAGAGATGGTAATAATAATGGTAACATGGGGCATTTTTTAAAAAATATCTGTCTCTATTGTAAGTTATTTATATAGTGTATTTCACTGTAGCCTCACAGCAACTTATTGAGATAGGGCTCTGAGTTGGAAGACAGAAGCTGAAACTAGAATCTCTGTTGTAGAGGAATGCATTTGTCTGCAAGTATTAGTAGACTCACCCTTTCACCAGAGGGAAATTATACTTGTGTTTAGGAATAAGAGACTCTCAAAGTCCTGGGCTCCTCCCACTGGATGGTAAGCATGATGCTACTAATATGAAATCATATTACAGGAATCAAGTTCATGCGTTGTGCTTGTTAGTTTAAAATTCAATTAATTGACCTTAAATTTCAAGCTCAAGTCAAGATTCATAATTTTATTTTGCCAATGTGGTCACTGGATGATCCCAAAATTTCCTCAAACAGAAGTTTAAAAACTTATTTTCCACCTATATAAATTAGCTTTTGCTACATAGCAAACCACTTCAAAAAGTAGTAGTTTAAAAGAATAATTTTAAGCTCAACATTCTGCTGGTTGTTAATTTAGCCTGAGCTAAGCTGTGCAGCGCTGATCTGGTTGGGTTCAGCTGATTTCACTCATGTGGCCGAAGTCATCTAGAATGACTGGTGAGGTAGACTGCTAGTTTCTTCTACTGCCAACATGTCCACATCCTGGTTACTAGAACCTCTGAGTATATTATCTTATTATATATTATAGCAGAAAGGACTTTTCAGATGTGATTAAGTTAAAGATCTAAAGATGGAAAAGTTATCCTGGATTAGCCAAGAGGGCCCAATGATATAATCACAAGTGCCCTTATCAGAGGTAGGCCGAGGGAAATGCTCTTAGATTACAGAAGAGGGAGGTGATAGGACAGAATCAGAGATTACAGTGATGAGCTTTGGGGATAGAAGAAGAGGCCATAAGCCAAGGAATAAAGGCAGGCACTAGAAACTGAAAAAGAAAAAGAAATAGGCTCTCTTTCAGAGCTTGATGTAAGAGCCAGCTGACACGTTGATTTTAGCTCAGTGAATCTGATTTTGGACTTCTGTCCTTCAGAGTTATTAATAAATTTATATTGTTCTAAGCCACTAAGTTTGTGATAATGTGTTACAGCAGTAAAAGGAAACAAATATAACAGAGATGTCTGGAATGACTAAGGCCTCTCTCTAAATACATTTCCTTCCTCCCTCCCTTCTTTACTTTCCTCCCTCAATCCCATTTTCTCATCAATGTACATCCTAACCTCTAGCCACACTGAACTACTAACAGATCTTACAGCATTCCCATAAAAGCAGGAAACATAGATAATAGTATTTTTTATTATTTATATTTATTTCCGAACGCTCTGGCTTACTTTTTATGGAGTATGTGAAATGTGACATTTTATTCAGTGAAAATCAGAGGTATAATTTTTCTAAGGCAATGAATCATAGACTCATACGAGGATTGATGGAAGTACTTCATTAATGCACTGCATTCACGCAATCTGTACAGCCCATTTAACTGCACCATTAAAAAAGGGTATCACATTGACATACCATGTGATGTTTTTGAATATGCCGTGTATTTTAACGTAATGTCAATAACCCATTTGTAAATACTTACATGCATATTCATCTGTGTTTACAGACACTGTGGACCATTTATGATTCCCATGCTATTTCATGCCTCCCTGCTCCCCTGTGTGAGATGCCTTGTCCCCCTTGATGGGGTTTTTTTCATATCCTAATTATCTTTCAGGATGTGGATCAAACATTAATTGCTTTATGAAACACTTCCTTATCACTCAGTCTCAGTGACTACAGTGTCATTGTCCTCCCTCTTATTCCCCTGACCTTTTAAATTTCAGCAAGTGGAAATTGAAACAATACTATGACAGATTAATAGCTTCTGATACATATATTAAACAAAAGTTGACTTCAGTATCACAGGTACTAATATTTCAGGGAAGGTAGAAACGAGCTTAATTGGGAATAAATAAAAGAAAAAGCCAGTCCTCTGAGAGTTAAATTGTCCACTCCAGGCAGATAAGCTCCTCTTAGATAATGGAGAATTGCAGAAGTTAAATCATGTGCTTGAGAGAGTCACTCAATCAGGCCTATCAGCCGGTTAAAAATAAACCCAGAGATGTCATCACCATAAATTTATTGTTTTATCTAGGATCTTTACTTTCCCACTAAAATCATTCTTCAAAGCTTACATTTTCTATGAAGTCTTCATCTACAAAACTGCATCTCTTTGCAATGTTTACAATTATCTGCATTTTACCCATTTTTTTTTCTTTTTGTTCATAAGCATTTGGGAGCGGAGACATACTTTATCTCTATGATGTATTCACAAAGTGCAGGGTGCATCCACAAAGCTTCATATGTAATCATAATAACAATAATCTGTATTACAGATGACAGGTAAAGAATTACTATCCCAGACCTCAACATTTCAAATAAGAATAAATAAAGCTCTATGCATTTCATTAAAGTATTTCTCTCAAATCTAGTTTGTGAAACATAGATAACAATCTACCGATTTCTACAAAGATTTTTTTCATTGAAAATATGGATAGCAATTTCTAGTACATGCTTATACAAATTTAGTTTGCATTTAGTGAATAAAGTCAGATGTTTTATAAAAAACATTGAATTAGCTTTATGGTACATCAGCTTGATGGAATATTACATAGCCATTAAAATGATGAATGTACAGACTATCCAGATACATAGAAAACCATATACTGTGAGAAAAGTAATATGCAGTATGCTGAGATCATCATCTCTATTGTGTATATTATTTATTTACATAAAGCTTGAAAGAGGCCACCCATAAGTAGCTGTTTTCTTAGAAAGCTATTCTCTGCTTTACATATTTGAATTTGTTTTTAGAACAAGACTATTTAAACAAAATTTACTCAAATAAACTGTAAACATCCTGGCAATTGAGATTTTTGTAATTTACATTATGTCAGTAGAAATAAAAATAAAAGTTTAAAAACAGTTTCTTACCTGTAAAATGAGGACATTGGTTAAAATAATGTCTGGGGTTCCTACGATCATTGTTGATCAGCCATTCATGATGACATTACCACGAAGGAGCTTTTCCTGTTTATTTTCATGACTGTAAGAGGAAATTATAAGCACTATCTTTGGAGTCTCATTGCTTGTTTTAAATCATTCCTCCACCACCGAATATCCACTGAATATCTGACCTGGGACCAATTGTTTAACTTTCCTAAGTCCTGGTTTCTGCACTTGTAAAGTAGAGTAATACAACTTTACCTTACAATATTGTTGAGGGGATTAAAGGAGAAAAAGCATATAAAATGAGTGCTTTGCACAGAACCTGGTACATATTAAGTTTTCAATAAATGTAG
Source organism: Lyroderma lyra (assembly GCA_004026885.1). Taxonomy (NCBI): domain Eukaryota; kingdom Metazoa; phylum Chordata; class Mammalia; order Chiroptera; family Megadermatidae; genus Lyroderma; species Lyroderma lyra. Next base: position 37,216 of record PVJL010011740.1, read on the forward strand.
TTATATACATATATCATAAGGCTACTACTGATGAACTAACATATTTTTCCCAAAGAATAAAAAAATGAAAGAATATCCCGAGGAATAATACTCTGCAATACTTAGGCCATTCTAGATGAAATCTCAACTAATAGGGAGTTTGTTTGTTTGTTTGTTTTATTTCTTTAAAGTGCTGTTTTCATATATTCAAACTTTGTTCATAACAAAAGCAGATTTTTGCAGTGATGCCTGCAGTAAATGACCTTTTCACCAATGGGGCTTTGTGACGAGTTGCAGGCATTCTGAGAACTCATTGAACATGCTGTGAATTGATTTATTTGGGCAAAGGCACTGGAGTTTGGAACTGAAGGGCTTTGGACTACATGGAATGTCAATTATGGTACATTCAGTATTTAAATATTTGAGTGGAACATTTATGGAATTGGCCATTCTATTCTCCACCTCATATCTGTAGAGCACATCTAAAATACTGGGCCTATATTTTCAGTATGTCTTGTGATACCATCCTGACTTTATGGTTTAGTATGAGGGTACAGTGAAAGGGTACAAGTAAGTAATCAAAAGATTAGTTAAGATATGGTCAGGTTTCCATATAATCATATGTATTACATACCTGTTTTAGACTCCAACTTACTAAAAGGGTACAATTGAGGGTCTTCTGAAACAATACAATAAAAGACTTTTTTCTCATTCTTATTACAAAGGTATCCAGCTCACTCTCGTATGGTATATATCATTGGGAGAGCTTTAATCTATACTTCCCTCTGCAAGGCCCCATCAGAGAGCAGGCAAGCATTCCGAAGGGAAAGCTCTGCCTCTCCAGAAGGGGCCTACTCAGATATGTGAGGATTAATTTCAAAGACGAGGAAAGTAGAATAGGAATAAATGACTTTGGCTTATTAAGTAATGAGGGCTTTCCCTAAGGAGAACCTAGGTCTAAAGTCCCCATGTTAGTACTAGCTTTTTGAGGTTTATAGCAGGTGAATAAGACAAAGGAAACACTGCTCTACAGCTTTTCTAATCAGCCTCTTATGTTACTGCTCTTGTCCTAACTCCCATAATTCACTGTATTATAACAATTCATTTCCAGATCACATGAGTTCCTTGAGATAGGATGAAGGATTATTTATCTTTGCTCATCTAGTTCCTAGTTCATAGGAAACTAATCATAAACCCATGACAACCTGAAGAGGTAGGAAAGTCAAAATTTTAATTGGATTCAAAATATGATGGTGATGTATCAGCAGTGGCTTAAGAGGAAAACACAGCCTTTCATGGTCAGGGGCTATTAGGATTACTACTCTGATTTGCAAGAAACTATCCTTGGTGTTTCTGTCAGAGGCAGAACTGGGTTGAATATTTATACTTTTGTGTACCTGTACCCTTTTAAGATCTATGGCTTTATATAATTATTTAGGTTAACTTCCAATAGCTTAAGACATTTGTATAGCATACAGCATTAATCTAGCTTGTACATAATAGAAGTTCCCCAATTTATGGTGGTTTGATGATGATTTTTTGGGTTTACAGTAAAGCAAAAGCAATACCCACCCAGTAAAAAACCACACTTTAAATTTTGAATTTTCCCATGTTAGTGATATGCAGAAGAGCACTTCCTCATAATGCGGGGCAGTGGCAGTGAGCCATAGCTCCCAGTCAGGCACATGGTCAAGAGAGTAAGCAACTGATACACCACAGTATACTATATTGCCAGCGTTTTTTGAATATTGTGTTCTGAACATGTTTAAGGTAGTCTAGTCTAACCTATGATGTCTGGTATGTTAGGTGTACAAAATTCATTTGAACTTATGATATTTTCAACTTAAAATTTGTTATTGGAACATAACCTCATTAAGTCGAAGAGCATTTGTAATTAGCAATCACTTAATTTTTCCAGACCTCAATTTCATCACCTATAAAATGAGGCTCCAGGACTAGATTGTCTTAAAGAGAGGACTTTACTCTCTTTATGTTTTTAACTGGTTATCAAGGCTTAGCATTTTAAGACCATGTGCTGTTTTTAATAGCAGTAGATTCTCCTCTCCTCTACATTATAACACATTGATTTTAGTATCTAGCTCAAAACAAAAGTAGGGAGTAAAGAAAGAAGCTGTTTTCTAACTCAGTACTAAACTAATAGGGACAAGGCTGAAATAAATAGCTAAGGAAATTGCTTTTCGTGTTTGTATAATATTTTTTTCAAATTTGCCTATTGTAACTCCTCTTTATTTCTAAGAAAATGTCATCAGATTGGGAGGTTTTTTTCTATTTCCTGCTAGCTGCCTTCTTTTTCTTCCATCACATGCCACAGACTGTGTATTAAAAGCAATTTTAATAGACAGAATTGATGAAGGTATGAGTGTATGCCTGTTGTATACTGATATTTTATGACCAAGAGCTCTTCAGATCACTACTTCTTGCCTGTATTGCTGAAGAGTTTGATCACACTGTATTGTATTAGTTTTCCCATGTGTTAAATGAACAGGAGTGTATCATACATATCTATGGATGCTACTGTAATATATATCATAAGGAATCAATACTCACGTAACACATTAATAACCCTTGGTGAAGGCACCAGAAGGCATAGTAATTGTTGCATTGCCTGTACATGTCCGTGTGGCTGATTTGCCTTTAGCAGCTAGGAAAGTAGGCTTAATTCTGGACTGTTTTGCTGTGGACAAATGGACCTCGTCTTTCTTACTTTCTTTAAACTAGACTGCCCTCTTGGGAACTGTTTCTGTCTCTTTAAAAAACCCCAAACCTCAGATCTCATCACTGATAACAAAATAGGCAAGCAAATAAAAAAGGTTTAATTTAAAAACTGAAACCAATAATATATTCTCCAAGTGAACAGATTATATTACTTGGCACTGTTACCTATCAGAAAAAAATGTGAAAAATAGACTATACTCATTTACTAGCCTGTCATTAACACTGGCTACATGCCTTCTTTGAGATGTGGAAAACAACTAATTGAATATTAACAGTACTACATTCCAACAGGGTAGACAATTATAGAGTAATTCAGTTTTCCCAGTCATCTAATTCAGTCTAATTTTGTGACCATTTATTGTACAAGGTGTTTAATAGGTTTCCTGAAGCATATAAAAATGAATAACATGGTATTCCCCTTCTCTAACTTCTACTAAACATTCTTTTAATGTATGGCATGTTAGGAACAGTCTATTATAAAATATTAGGATCTTTAAGGAACACTGGGAAGAGGGAAGCCATAGCCTACACTTTCTTATCTTGATAGAAATGGAAAATCTTGGTAAAATAGCATAAAACATGAGAACTTATTATATAGGGTAATTTTAAAGCATGAATTTTAAGATCAGATACACTAAGGTCTGAATTCTTTTAATTATTTTACTGGGTAACTTCATATAAATGATTTAATTTCTTGACACCTCATTTTCTCATTTGTGTATATAATTCAGTTTACAAATTTGATTGAATATTGAGAAGTTAATTTATGACTCAACCTAATGAAAATGATGTTTATAGGATGCTAAGGAAAAGACATGATTGAATTCTCAGTATTGAGTACTTGCTGCTGCCAATGGGACTGCTATTGCTGCTGTTACTACTATTACCACCACTGCCACCACCACCATCACCAATACTACCACCACCACCACTATCACCACTACCACTACCATCTACTATCACTACCACTGCTACTACCACCACCACCACCACCACTATCACTACTATCACCACAATCACCACCACCACCATCACTACAACCACCATCACCACCACCATCACCATCACCACCACCACCACCACCA